>JAIPRL010000273.1:96666-162625 GCA_025469235.1 Pemphigus obesinymphae | reverse complement strand
CGTCCATCAATTCCGGCAAACTCATGTTTTGCACCTTCGGCAATTCGCCAGACGTGTCGATTTCCGTGTAGTTTTCCCGGTCGCCGCCCGGAAACGGCGTGAACACGGTTACACGGTGACCCCCGTCGGTCAACGCCCGAAGTACCGAGCTCATGAAGTTCCAGTGACTCCTGCCCGCCACCGTCTCTATGGCCAATATTCTTGAACATTCCGCCGGTCGCGTCCACGGTCCCAGCGTTAAGAGTACCGCGATAACGCCCGCCGCACGCGCTCCCGTCGGCCAAACCATGTTACCTAACCGGTTTAGGTTAGTCCGTTTAGGTGTCCGGTGGCCCGCGTGGCCAACGTACGTACCGAGAGTGTCAGCGCCGTACTATAGTGACAGATTTTGTTTACAAAACTTTCCCGGTTTTTAACATTAATTAAACGTTAAAAACATTCGATAACGACACTGACGTCGCGTAACGTCTGATTTTAATATCGTGTCACTACACTAAAGTATAATCATTAGAATCGAAACTGGCGTATTTGTTTTTAAGACTAGTTCACTCGCGTCCGGCGCACGTCCTCTCTCGTAACGTTGGACAATAAACGCCAGTTTAATGACAATGTATGGAGTACGGCCTCGCGATGCTCTGACTAATGCCCACTAATCGATTTACAGAAGCTATAAGTGAACAAGAAACATCGGTATTTTTATCCCGACAAATCCACTTGCTTATACTTCAATATATTCGGAAAATACGTTTTATCCCGACGATGTTATTGAAAATTTGATGAGATTTACCAAAAATATCGAGTTAATTAGATACACCAATATTATTATGTTTTACATCGATATATCGGAATAACTATGAATACATTTTAACACTAAAAAAAAAAAACAGTGCCTACTGTCTAACAGCTATCATGACGTAGTGCGTCTGTTGCACATTAATTAGGTACACATGAACCGGTCCCCTACACGAGATTCTAAGACACTGTGTGCGTTCAAATAGATCATAAAATTATTATAATCTAGTTGATAATGAACAATATACTATGAAAACGTAATGACAGAGTAGGGAATTGATTTAACATAATTTAAAATAATGTTAGACTAATATATTATACTACATAAATGTAAATAATACGCGTCTATATCATTAAGACTAAAAAAAAAAAAAATTATATTTTATTACTGATTTTCAATTGAAAATTAGTTTCGGGCTCTGATATGAGTACCAAGGTTATTTTTTTAACTATTATATTAATTTATATAGGTACCCAATTAGACAATAAATGAAATACACTATCTGTAGGCACCTAGATAAAATATACGTAATGTACGTATAAATATGTTACGTAAAATGTACGTACTATGATACGCACATCCAAAACCTATTAATCACGTGCAGATGATTTAATAACTATTATTAAATATGTAGTGACGTAATATTATGTTATAATATTGTGAAATTTTTACGAGTCAATATTAAATAATGATAGTAATATTGTTCTCTGATGATGATAATAATTATTCGTATACAGTATAACATTAACGCATTTTCTGGTTTCTGCAATTGTAAATGTAATACACGAGATACGCAAAATAAAAAGAATAAGTGAATTATCATTTTAGTTTCAAGGTTAATAATATTCAATGCTTGATTTGGGGAAGAACGTGTGGGGGGGGGGGGCGAAACACACCTTTTTTTTTTTTTTTTTTTTTTGAATGTCAGTACTCTTAAAAGTTTACCCCAAAAATCGATATTTATTTTTAAAAAGAGTCAATAATATTGGAATGCGGAAAATTAATAAATCCGAGAAGTTGTGAACTTTGCTGGAAATAAAAAAAAAACTGTAAAAAATTAAACAAAAAAGGACAATTTCAATATTTTAAAGATAACTGCAGCTCTTCAAGGTGTTATCTAAATTTTGGGTGAAGCCGTAAATGCAAATGTTGACATAACGATTATTTAAATGATCCTATATACTTCAAAAATTATTCGATTATTTTGATATTTTGATTTGCTCAAGGAATATATTTTCAATTTCGTGTATACATTTTGGGTCTTACACTTAAAATTAAAACTCAAAAAGTCTATGTTCAATTTTAAAAAGGTCACAGACTTGAGAATAATGGAAAAATTTTGTATTTTTTTAATTTACTTGATATATGAACATTTTACGTAAAATATTTTATTAAAAGAAAATATGCAATTTTGCTTAGTTTTATTATAAACCTAATAAGTAAGATAAGTTAATAAGTAATGAGTAATTACTAATGATATAATATATTAACTTGTTTTTACATGTTTTTCTTTTAAATAAAAAGGATATTTAGTTATTATATTTTTATCCTCAAATAAAACTTCATATTAAAACCCTCCAGAATCCACTTGAAATTCCATAAATTATTTATTTTAGATTCTTACAGAATCAAGGAATATATTTATTTTACGATGATGTGCGTTATTGTTTTTAGGTTCTGAGCAAAGCGATATTTTTTCTCTTTTTCTGGAAACAACTTTTCGATCAGAGGACTTGTTCCAATCGTTACGCTTATGACTATTTCCTGGTAGTAAATTTGATCAAAATTTTAAGAGGTTGTCTTTTTAAATAAACGTGAAAGGAAAAATTACCTAAAAACACGACTTTAGTTATATCTACAAAATACCAAAAATATTGTTTCTTATATTATGAAATTTACATTGAATATTTAAATTAGTACTATTTAAAATTATACATCATTTATATGTATTGCACTGAACTTCGCACAGAATTCTTTTATCGAAAAAATCATTAATCATTGCTTTCAAATTTAATATATCTACCATGCTAATTGTATTTTTATGTTTGTACCTACACATTATTTTGAATAAGGAGTCGAGCAGAAGTTTTGGAATAAAGATCTTTTTTTAAATATTTTAGTCGGTTAAGCTTTATAGAGGTAATTTTTCTATTAATTAACTTTTATAACAGACATTTTTTATAAATATGAAAATAACGATTTATAACGAAAATAACGTTTTTATGGCTATCGATTTTTTTTTTATTTTTTTTTAATATATTATACCAAATTTTGAATAGAATTATTTTTCGAATGCGATGATTTATTTTGATCAAAAATAAAAGCTTCTATCTTTTTAATTATATTAATAGAATTAATTAAAATAAAAATTAAAACTTTATTAAAATTTAACAAGTAAAAATATATAAAATATTTAAAAAAAAAAACTTAGTAACGGCTTTAGTTACTTATAGTTAACAAATATTTTAACTTAACTTAATTATTTTGAGTATTTATGATTTTTAAATTAATTTTTTAGACATTTTCTTTGAATTTTATCATTTGAAGAACTATACATATATAAAGCTTGTAAATATATGATAATTCAAAATTCGACAGTTTTGGGAATTTAATTTTAAAAAGTAACAAAGTTACGTTTTACATAAAAATGTCAAAAATATTTCGTTTATTTCCGATTGTATAATCAGTCAAATATTATGAAATATAATATTATTATGCCTACTCTTACCAATTATAAAATCATACAATCGTTAAAATATCTGATTTTTATATGCATACCGTTATTAGTTTTAGACGAACTAATTACAATGAATTTTACTTTTTATTTACAAAAATGTAATACGTTATTTTACAAAGTTACTTATATAATCTAATATTAGCACAAAAAATAAATAACGAAATAAAACTGAACATTTCTCTATCTATATTTAATATTTATTTACGTAATTTTTATGTTTATGTATCGAAATATAATTATATGTTATTGATATTTAATGACCATGGGACTATGGACTTGTACAACCAGTCTTCCGTTCATTTTTTGCTCATTATTACACTTAATTGTGGGTAAATAGTTGAAAAAAATATCTTTAGACTTTATTATGTTAAAATTATTCCTAAAACGTGTAAATTAACTAAGTTAATCAAATACATTTTTATTACAAAATAGCTTTTAACACGGTTTAGTTGATTTTTTTGAGGGAAAACTCAACTTGAACTTTCAGTAAAAAAAATAACAACTTGTCTCAATTGGACAAAACGTATAAATATTTTAATCATTATCAAACAAATTATTGGGATTAAAATTATGTAAACGCTAGTGTATGTGGTCAATATGCTTATTTATTAGGTTAGGTCAAAAATAAATCATTATTATTAATAATGATAATAATGATAAATACAATTTAACAATAACCACAAGACATTAAAATACACTCGAAAATATAAAATATATTTTCATCTACATTTAAATACATTTTCAAATGTATTTTTTACAAGACTCAATACTATTTAGCATTTTAATACCTAGTTCAGTAATATAATCTAAACTATTCCGATTTTGCTTTAATAATTTGTGAATATTTTGAACAATAATTATAAACAGTTTTTGTAACTTTATAAATGATCAAAATGGCTAATGAAATTAAAATTAATAATACAGAAATTACATCTAACAGTAAATATTGATACCATGTAAGATTAAGTGCGTGCGATTTTAGATGTGGGGCACCTTTATGTCGAATAACGTACTCTGTCCAGTAAACCACTGATTCCGCAGGTGACATCGGTCGGTCTTTGAACCTATCAGATGCGATTTTAGCATTTTTCATGTATCTATAATCAAAACACATATTTAATTATATAACATTTCATTTTTTGTTCAAATTTATAATATATATAATACATATGTAAATATATAAGATTATAGTTTATCGACAGATTAACAGATTTAGTTTTTCGTTTGTACATATAATATGTAGGTTATTTTTGTAATGTTAACTTACTTATTATTATTAATGAGTTCCAAAACATTTTTTAAAAATAAATCTGAATTTATAGTAAACAGATCCATGGAAATTGCCATTCCTGCGTAGACTAAATTTTCTATATTTCTAGGTTGATCGTAGAATAGAGGAAATCCTAGAACTGGAACACCAGCATCCACAGCTTCGTACACACCAGATATACCACCGTGACTGATAAATAATTTCACTTTGGGATGCACTACAAAATAAAGAAGTTTTTGGATAAGTACATTTATTATACGCGCGAATTTTATAGTTTTACTCGAAATATATCTTACTAAGAACATCACGTTGAGGAAACCATTTGCTCGTCATTACATTTTTTGGTTTATCTTTCATTTCACCTTCATATTTCCATAACACTCTCTGAGGGACTTGCGCTAACGCTTCTTTAAATGCGTTCAGAGTCTGTTCCGGTAAAGTTGACATTAATACAACTGAACCGAAAGTTAAATAAATTACACCATGTGGCGAGTCTTCGATGAATTTCAAGATATCCTAAAATACAAAATAAAATATTATTATTGATTGATTAATATTAGAGACATAATATTATTAATAAAGAACATTATATTAAAATAAAAATGTGTTTTTAGTTGATTGACATAAATATTATTAATTTATTTTAGATTTTGAGTGGAGCATGGGAGCTAGTTATTTCACAATTATATTAATTATTTTAATTTTTTTCCTCTTCGACTTTTCAATCTGATGACTTAAAAATTACAATCAATACATTATATGTTTTAACTTTCCCGTAGTATATATGTGATTAGGCATGTACTATAAAGACGTCGTTTTTCGGTTTTTAACATGAAATACCCAAAGAGATCAAAAACTAATCATAAACCTCGTTGGTAATTCAAAAAAAAAAAAAAAAAGATTCTTTAAATATGAAATGTTCACAGGGTGTGAAATTTACTAATTATGTATAAGTAGATCACAGATTTAAAAATAAATTATAATATTCTTCTTTGATAGCTATTATTATATAATTATATATATTACACAAAGTTCGGCTTAGAATAGTTTTATTGATAGTAATGATTAATATGTAATTTAACAAATAAATAGTGGTATATTTATAATGAAAAAAGAGTCCTGTCAGTAGGAGTGAATGTGGGTACTTTGTTTGTCGGGTGTCAGTGGATGCATTTCAGACAGGATACTCTTTGTGAATGTATTGCATTCAATATAAATATTCTGATCGAAGTCAGTTATATTGTAAAAATTCAAATTGATTACCTTTGACCTTTAAATAAACCGTAAAACAATAAAAATTAGTTACCATGGCTATTTTATTTTACATTATTATTTCCCCTTAATCTATATCATACTTCATACTGCATACACCGTATAAACGGTAGCTTAGTAATTAACTAATAATAGTCTTTACGCTTAAGCAATCTACTGGGAAAATCAAAAAATGGTCTCTCAAAAAAATAGTTAAACCAGAACCAATTTGCTAACATACAAACTCCAAAACTTGTACTAACTCATTCTGGTCGAAAAGTTGCCTGCAGAGAAAAAAACATCATTGTAAAATCAATCGATTCCTCGCTCCACTCGGAATCTAAAATATAATAGAAAATAAATATGACGAAAAATTAAATTGCATTGTACAGTATCATTTGAAAATTGAATTGAATTTTTATGTATATTTTTTCGTTTTGTATCTCGGACGTTTCGAGAAATTTCTCCCGGGAAATTTCTTGAATATAAAATTTCCAAAATCTTACAACAGTATAATAAATAATGCGTGACCGCATCTACGGTGTTCTTTCCATATTAAAATGATAAAATAATTAATATGCAGTACGTGTGGAGGAGACAGCGCCGGTTTCAAATGAATGCCGCCGATCGGCACGACATTTGAAGACGTCGGCCTTGAAGCTTCACTGATGTAATGACTGTTTACGAACAATACGGACGGCGGAACGGACGCGGACAAGTCGTATGGTTTCGGTTCCATGTATTTCAAACGGCGTTCGTTCAAACTGTACGATACCATGCTGTACGCCAGCCATACGGTATTGGCGAACCGTTGAGCAAACGTTACGGGTACGGCGTGACGGGCAAACAAGTCAGACACTGATGCGGGGTTCGACACGTGTCCGGTGAACGAACGGTCGAGAAACGTAACGATCGGCTGTGGTATCACGTAGATCACGGGCAGATTCAACTCGTTCGCCAAATGCGACATGCAATCTGTCCACGCGGGTTCGACGAGGATCACGTCGAAACCGGTTTCCTGAGCGGTGCCCTCCAACATCGCTCGCAACCGGCCGTTACCGTGCACGACATCGCATTGCGATCTCGAGAATCCAGCAGTGATCCACGTGTTCGTGAGCGGACCGCCGAACATGTCCAAGATTTCCCGCAGGGTACTCCCGTAGAACATCGGCAGTTCGTCGGACGTGTTGATTTCCGTATAGTTTTCCCGGTCGCCATCCAGAAACGGCGTGAACACGGTAACCCGATGACCGCTGTCGGTGAGCGCCCGGAGCACCGAGCTCATAAAGTTCCAGTGACTTTTGCCCGCAACCGTTTCTATCGCCAAAATCCTCGAACCTTCCGCCGGACGTACCCACGGCCCGAACGTTAAACACACCATGGCGACGGTCGTCACACGATAATAATGTGCTCTCGTCACGCAAACCATAGTTGGCGGCGTTGATGACGTTCTTTTTTCGACCGGTCAATTCCAATTTTCAATCGTTATAACCACTATTGACGAAAGTGACAGTCACTAGATAAATATCGAATATACGACCCGAAAACTTTTAACTTTTCGCCGGTGAAACGAATTTTATTCCCCGTTCGTATAGCGTGCACAGGCCCCGCGAATATATTACCGACTAAAACCGAACGAACGACACCACGTACGTACCGTACGCCATTTTGAATGATCATCGAGTGAAATAAATCGTAGATTGACCGCACGGATCGGACCCCACTTACGGTAAATGTCCAGTCGTTATATTACGCCTCTAGTTGTACCGTATGCACGTACCTTACATTTAACTCTTAACTACATGGCGTTTCAAGGTGGTATAAGTATTACGATTAGTGATTAATCACTGACGAAATAAAATCATGACTCAATCAGAATAATTATGGATTTTTCGTATTGTCGTACGCGTAATACTACGCGCCTATATAATTTTGTATATTATTATATTTATCAAATTTTGCAATTTCAAATTCTTCAAATCATTTGTATTATCAAATATCAACTAATTATTGTTTTATCGTGCAATGTTTCATCTTGAAGGTTTTTTTTTTTTTTTTTTTTTAGTATATAGATACTTGGATACTTTTTAGTATGTAAAGACTTCTGCTTGAGTTATTTGTACGTATATTGCCTGTAATTAATTATTTTTTCATTTTGCCCATATTAGTATACCTATGTTCTGACACTATAAATATTAAAATATACATAATTTCTATTATTGTAATGGGCACATCCCGTTTCCGCCGAAACCATCATGCATTTCCCCTTTCCACCAAACCAAATATTATTACAAATTACGAATTTAACTATATACTATAGAGTACATAACGAGTGTATACTATAAAGTGTTATAGTATTTAAATTCATACTATTTTTCACTATATTTATACAGTAGATATTTTACCTATGAGCCACTACGTATTTAGGTAGGTAGTTAATTATTATACATACTATCGTTTTTCATATCTGGTGGAAAAGGGAAAGGTACGGTTTTGGGGGAAAAGTGAATCGGCGTATTTTTGATTTGACGGAAAAGTGAATTGTTGGAAAATGAAAAGGTATGATTTTGGTAGAAAAAAGACACGTTCAAATAATAAATTAAAGATCTATCAATGGATACACACAATAATATGTTAAATTTCCTAATTATTAACTTGTAAATAGACATTTCGATTTATAACGACATTTAAATTCCCGGCATTAAATTCTTCCAAATGATTAGTTCAGCCTTATGCCATGTGCATATTTACCATTTTATTTCGATAGTACAACATTCAATATTTCGATAATGAAGTGGCACTACCATACAATATAATACTACATTGCCCAATCTAACCATACGGACCATTAGCAATCAGTGGCAAATCAAATTATTACAGGCATACCTATAGTGAAGTAAAATTACGGTAATAATCTTTTGAGAGAATATTCTCCAAATTGAGAAATTTTGGTAATTTTCTTTTTTTTTAGCCATATTTTATCAGTTTAAAAATTTTATATAATATTTTTGCTAAAATAATTAATTTTAATATTATTGTTGTGGCAATAGTTGTAGGTACAATTATAATAATAATGATTAAATTTCATTATTATTAATGACCAATTAGCGATGAATGATGTTATATTAATAAACAATTATCTAAATTTATTCTTATTATTCAAATTAATCTTAAACAATATATTAAACATAATTGGCCGCAACCGATACACTCGCCCTATTTAATACCTACACTTTACGGAGCTTTTTTCCGATATTTTAATTTTTTTTTTTAAAGTTATAGTTATTAAAAAAAAATCAAAAATGTTGAGTTTTTAACAATTCATAAAACATATTTAAATACATATATCATAAAACGGCTCCGTAGGGTACTAGATAATATTGTTTGTAATCATTTTGTTTTTTTTTTTCATGTTTCTGAAATAATAAATAATAATATTTGTAAGTTGTTATAAATGAGAAATGCAAAAATAATATTTTCAATAAAATTTTATTCATTCATAAAAAATGACCATAATAAAAATGATATAGTAATGGACCAATTATTATTCATTTTAAAATTGCATGTAAATAATTTTCAATTGCTAAATTTTCATTTTTCTTAGAATTGTCTAAAATTTGTCTATATAGAACCCCTTTAAATGGCCGCACGGACATCCTCTTAAGACAATGCTATTCTAAGGTGACCATATTATGTGCCGTTTAAAACGAGATTTCTCGTGTATCAGCATTGTGTCCTATTATCGGTTATCCTGACAAACTTCCAAAGTGATGCTTATTGTCCCATTTTTTAAAGTATAGATCCATTTTATTTCACTTTTTGTTTTTTTGTTAATGTGAAATAGAAACTGCGAAAAAATTTTTAATAAGAGTTGATGCATTTTAATAAGTTTAATGAAAATAGAATCGTCATTTTGAAGTTATGAACCATTCAAAATTTTTCTACTAGACAGTCAACTCAAATGTTCCATAATATTATATCTTATCTAGGCTGACGTTCAAGAAAATACACACCATACATATAGGTATATTATAAAAATAATTACCCTAAATAGAATTTGGGCACTATAAACTATATTATGATTAATAGTATATAATATGTATCAATGTATGATCATGTAGGAAACTTGATGAAAATTAAAATATAAGAGAGGAAAAGTAGCGATTATGTGAAATTAAGGTGAGACAAACATGGTGTACGTACGCACGCACCGACTATTGATAAAAACAGTATAATCTATGTGTATAATAATAATAATAATAATAATAGATTTTTTAATAAATTAATCAAAATATTTCTAATTTATAAATTATAATAATTATATCATGGATTTTTCTAATAGGTCGTCATATCTAAAACGTAACCAATAACCCACAATATTTGAAATGCAAAAACCAATTTGTTTCTATGTTTTGTGTATATCAATCTGAGCCAACAAATACACGGATAAATATAGCATGGTTTTAAGACCAATGTTGTATAACTAAAAATATTAAAATTATTTTATAAAATAAAATGACACATAAGCAAATGCATAAATTAAAATTAAAATTTCAATATTCAACATAATATATTATTAAAAAAATATATTTCAAATAAGTTTTAAATATTGAATTAAAAGATATAACTTGAAAGTATCAGGTGATTGATTTATTTTATTTATATTATTTAGATACACTATTTTTATTCTATTAACACTATTATACGTTAATGTGCACACTAATATATTGGAATTAATAATTGTTTCAGTGAATTGGTAAACATGACTACCCTCTTCAAAATGTTCATAGTAATTCAATTACTTCAATGAAACTGAAACAAAATGAAAATAGACAACAGTGTTTAAACATTTATTTTTATTTTTATAAGATTTCAAATATTTCCCAGCGAAAAAAACCATACGACAACTAAAGTATATGTTATATATCAAATGCTATTCTGATTTTGGAAATGGGTCAACGAGTCATACGTTCGGAAATTACCTATCTGTTTGAAAAAAAAAGTAAACGTATTCAAAAATGCAATGCTGGGCATTAGCGAGTTAATGAGTTAAAAATTAAGTTAATTTTAACATTTAACTTGACTTTTTATATTTATTTTTGTTAACTTAACTTATTTTTGGTTATATTAACTTTTAAATAACGAATGACTTTTAATTAAAAGTCAATCAAGTTAATTTTGAAATAATTGATACATTTTGATTTTATATTGTGTCCATTGTCAAAAAGATTGAATAAAAATAAAGTTTTTTTTGTCGTTTCTGATAATTATTATATTATAAGAAATATTATTTATTTCCCAAAAATCTAAATAAAACAAGAATACCTAATAGGTATATTATATAATAATCTCCCCGTATTATTATGCTATATATTATATTAGAAATAGGTATTTTAGATTTACCATCAATAAACAATGCTTAGGTAGGTACTAATTTGCAATGAACAATTTCCATTTGTTAAAATGTTGATTGAAAGAGTAGGTATCTACTAATTAACAATTTTTATGAACCTATTTTTTGTTAATTTATTTACTTACTGTTTGAATTTATATCTTTTGTTGGTTTATGATAATTAATAAACATAAATGTAAAATGGATGCAATGGACTGTATATTATATTATTTTATTTTATTCGTCATTTAATAGATATTGCATAAAAGTGCGAGAAAGTAATTCCGTTGCTACTTGTACTAAATTATTACAGAGGTAAAACACACACACACACAACCATAAAAAAAATAACGATAATACATTAACAATTAAAATTTGAAAGATTTCCTACCAACGTTAAGACTAATAAATAATAATAATTCAAATATATAATACAAACAACAAATAATATTTACAATTCGATATTTACTGAACAATATTACTGTAAATACATTGTAGTCTTTTCAGTAATATTATGTTAATGATTTTGAAAAATTTCCAAACGTTTAAAGTTTTAAAATAACGGTATTTCCAAAAAAAAATAATAGATACCTGTATATCTCAAATGTTATATGATTGACTCATACAAAAAAAAAAAAAATAACTTAACTTAAGTTAATAAGTTCTTTTTTAACTTAACTTAATCGTTAAGAAAAAATAACTATTAACTTTAAGCTTATAATTTTTTTTTTTTTTGACTTAACTTAAGGGGACTGCAGCCGCAACCGTGTTCTAAGGAGTAATGGTTAGGCATTTTAATGTACATTTGGGTCGTGTTAATGTGTGAGCGTGTATTTGAACATTAGTATGTGTGATCTGTAGATTCCAAAAATGCCGTTAATATTATAACAATAACAATTATTATATACTTATTACTATTTGTAAAATATTAATCCGATATTAAGTGTTATAATAGATCTATAGACACTTCGCGAATCTTTTCACCGCTCCCCACCCAAGCCCCTTTAACCAACCACAGAAATTTTCAACATTTATACTGAATATATTATATATATAATATATTATATATAATACTATCTACCTACATTTTATTGTTTATATTATATCAATTTTTTATGTTTACTATACAAACTACAAAGTAAGTATCATTTTTAAATAAGCAATATTAAAAATTAAAATATTTTAGTTTATAGTTTAATTTCACATTTTCACATATAAGATTATTAACATATTAATAATATAAATCTCTTAAACGACGGTATCAATGTATTCTGGAATATAAGTTCAGGTAACATTGCTTCAAAAAAAAATTTTCTAAAGATGATTTAATTTTACTGTCAAAAAATGTTTCATCTTTTAGAATTTTTTTAAATAGTATACCTAGAAATAAAAAATTAACGCAATTATTAACTATAATACAATATATTTTTAACATTTTATTACCTTTAGGTGACCATATAATATATAACCATATAAGTTATTTTTAATTAGCCCATAACTTGAAAATAATATTTATCATTTGTTTTTAATTGTAAGTTATTTTGATTGTCTAGCGTTGCAAACTTAAATTTTTTAATCTCTATTGCTTTTTTTGGTGTTAAATCTTTTACTGTAGGTGGGAATTTTATTTCATTTATACCATCATTACCCAATGGTCCGTCGGGAATTGCTGCTAAAAATTGTAAATTTTCGTCAATGAATGGATTGTTTGATTTTAAATCCAGTTAATTTTTCAGATTCTGTCTTCGCAAACGGTTCGAACTCAGTGCCATATCTCGAATGCTTGTTACCACAAAACGTATCGTACAATATACATTTAATTGTATTAGCTCTAGATATTTATGGTCGAAGATTACAAATTTTGCCAAAATTCGAAGCGGTTAAACGAAATCTTCTTTCTTTATGCCATAACTCACACGCAAATTGAAGTTTGGTCGATTTTTCAATTAATTAAATTTCATCGCTATTTTTTATAATTTTATCCGTTACGAACTCCAATTTCTTTTTTTCATATTCACTTTAATCCATATCTAATTCTTCACAATTATATATATATACAGGTATATATATATATATATATATATATATATAAATATAAGTATATATAGTCATTATCTGGTAAATTAACTTTAGTAACACGCCTACTTGGTTCAAATGTGAGTTTTTTTTTCATCTTGAATACTTTTTATACGTGTTTTCTACTAATAAAACGTTTGGTAAAATTACCTATACAAATATTGGTAATTTTCTTATGTAATACACTAATACTTTTTGGTCCTGCATTATATGATAAGACCGAAGCCGTACATCGTGCTTGATATAAACCTTTAGAAGAGAAATATATCTTCTTGCCACCTACTTAGAGACAATACAATTGTAACCTTCAGCACAATAATTATTTATATTGTAAATTAAACTAAAAGTGTGATGAGCTAATAAATTTCTCGCATTTAATAAATAAAACACATAATTTTTGTAATATTAATAATCGCCGTGGTTAATCCCAAGTCATCATGTTAATAAATCAAAATCAGTTTTCAAAATTAAAATTCGTGTAATCAAACCAGGGCCGTCCGGAGGAGGGGAGGTCGTTTGGATGTCTCAACCCCCTCCCCACCTCGGAAAGCAGTCGGCAAAATTGAGTTCAGTTGGCAAATTTAAGTTTAGTCGGCAAATAGTAGAAAAAGTAAATGCCCTTTATTTTTTTTTTTTCTTTATTTTATGTATCAAAGATAAGTATTATAAGTATTATATAATTTCTTTTACATTTTCACCCTCCCCCCCTTTACAAAAAAAATCATTCTTCGGGACGGCCTTGAATCAAACTCATACAGTTTACTAAGCAGAGTGCCCTATAATTTTGATCTAGAATCCGTATGACTGCAATCCCAATCCAATGAGTTTAAAAAAATCATTAATTTTCTCAGTACTGCAAAATTGTATAGATATAATAAAATGTAGATATAATATAATATAATAATAATAAGTTATCAAACAATTATTATAATCACTGATAATATAATATATAAAACAGTGATGTTTTTAAATAAGCAATTAGGAACCTGTTTCATATTGATTTGAGATACCGACAACTAAGTACTTCATTTCGAACTTAGATCATAGTCGTAACTAGTTTGTATACTGTATTAGTGGTGTGGCGCGTATCGTGTGTTTTTAATAATTATTATATAGGTATGTATATAATACTTTTTATTAATATACAAACAACTGAAACAACTACAGGGAAGTGTAACTGCTAAAATATTAATTTATCCTTTTATCTTTTTATTTATTTTTTTATTAATAGCCGAAACAGGCAATAATTAAAAATATACATAAACAAAAGTCACTAACTTTTATTAAGTGTTATTTTATTATCTTGTAAATAAAACAATTACCTATTGAATGCTATAGCAAATAATTAAATATTTTGTTTAAATTTCACGTTTCTGTCATTTTAATTTTCCAATTTATAATAATATACGGTATTTGTGGTATTTCTAAATATTATATTAAATTTCATCTGTATAGTCAGTAGCCATGACTAGTTTATTTGTTATTTTCTAATTTATAACAACTTTTCGTGATACTTCCCTAATAAAATGTAATTTTTTCGTGGCGTTTTTAAAAACTACTCGTAAAATCAAATGACCTTTATAAAGTACCAACTAGAACGAATGTCCTATTGAAAACTTTCACACCGTACTTACTATACTCCTTCTGCCTGAAAATGTGTAAACATACACAATAAAACTGAAAAAAAAAACCACATTGTAAAAATATGAAAATGAATATTATACATTATTTTATGATATATATATACAATATACATATTATATAAAATAAATTTAAGGTTTGAATTGTTAATGCTGTCCTTAGGAAACTTTGCATCGGCTAATATGAAAACACTCGTAAACACATTGATGGTGATATTTTACGTTGGTGTGGCCACAGTATGTCATAATCCAGTTAATAGTGAACGAATTTTGGCACTGTCGCCAGTTGCTGCACAAAGCCACTGGAACTTTGTGAAAGGAGTACTTCGTGCATTGACCGAACACGGTCATCACGTCACTATACTTACATCGATTCCCGATGGCAACCGAGAAAATTACACGGAAATAGACGTATCTAAAGAAATCGAATCGTTGGTAGGATTAGCCATTGACGATGTGCACACATTGCTTACCACGCATACGGATTTGATCAATTTTCTCCACACGTATAGTCGGAACACATGCAAGTCGATCTATGCAAATAAAGCCCTGCAAAACATAATAAACGATCCGAATTCTAATTTCGACGTCATCGTTACGGAGATCATGGCATCCGAGTGCGTTTCGTATTTATCTGGAAAGCTAAACATACCTCTAATATACGTCACTCCGCCACCATTGATATCATACGTGGAACATACCATCGTGGGACATTTTACAAACCCGGCGTATGTATCGCATACATTAACGGATCATAGCGTTCCAAGGTCACTGTTCCAGCGATTTTCCAACACCGTATTGTTAGCGTATACAGCGTGTTTACTTCGTTATGATTCTTGGTACGAAAGTAAAATCGATCAACAACCGTTTGATCTGATAGAACCCATCAAACCCTCAATAGTGTTCAGCAACGCACATTACATCACTGATGCACCTAGACCTCTACCGCCTAATGTAATAGCAGTGGGCGGTGTACACCTAAGTCGACCGAAAAAAATTCCCGAGGTTAGATATTTGTATTTCTTAAATAAATTTTGGTACACGTAGCTACCCATTCGTTTTAAATATAACCAACGTTTCTAATCAGAATATATGTAATATATGTAAAATATGATAGTATTAGTGTTACTCGGTTTTTACAATAAATTTAAATGTCGTCGATAAATGTCTTGATCTTCTATAATTTCTAATAATATTGTGGAACATTTGTACCGTCAAAAATATCGCATTACTTTATGCAAATTACTTTTAAATAGTAATTGAATTACATTTGCGTTACTTGCAATAATTAGTAACACAATTAATACTTCATTACTTGAAAAAATAATTACGTTATAGTAACTCGTAACTTAAGTTAATAAATTACTATCTCACACTGTCATTTAGTTAATATTTTTATAATTATAAATGTATGATTTTCTTTTAACGATCCATAGGAAGTAATATATTATTTTATTTAATAATTAACATGTTAATATTATATTATACCATACAAATGTTCTGTTATAAATATAATTTTATTACGATAACTTAATATATGTCTATTTGCAGGATATATTAGAATTCATAGAGAATTCACCAAACGGAGTTATTTTCTTCACATTGGGATCAGTAGTAAAGATTTCGTCATTGCCAAAACACACTCAAGAAGCTATAATTGATGTACTAGCACAACTCCCACAAAGAGTGCTATTAAAATATGAAGATGACTTGGTAAATTTGCCTAAAAATATGATGATAAGAAAATGGTTTCCACAACGAGATGTACTTTGTAAGACTTTATACACATTTATTTGTTTATTGAATTTAATTTCCATGTATATATAATATATATATATATATATATATATATATATATGTATATATTTAGTGCATCCTAATGTAAAATTATTCATCAGTCACGGTGGAATATCTGGAGTGTATGAAGCTGTAGATGCTGGAGTTCCAGTCATAGGATTTCCGGTGTTCTATGATCAAAAGAGAAATTTAGAAAATTTAGTCGACGCAGGAATGGCAATTTTAATGGACTTGGAATATGTATCTAAAGATACATTTATGAAAGCTATAATAGAACTCGTTAATAATGAAAAGTAAGTTTTACAATTATTAGTAGAATAAAATAAATTTTATTCTAATACCAATGTTATAATTTAACACAATTATAGGATAACTGTTCTTGAAATTCCATAATTCATAACAGTTAAATGTTATTATAATAATTATGTGATTATATTCTAACATATTTTATATTATAATATTATATTTTAGGTATCTAAAAAATGCTAAAATTGCTTCCGAAAGATTTAAGGACCGACCTATGTCACCAGAGCAAACGGTCGATTATTGGACAAGATATGTTATTCGCCATAAAGGTGCGCCTCACTTGAAATCTCATGCACATATTCTAACGTGGTATCAATACCTTTTACTGGACGTCATTGCTATATTATTATTAATACTGATATCGATTGCTTACATAACATACATAGTGATACGATTATTATATAAATATTGTATTTTAAAAGATGCATCGAGTTTTAAATTAAAATCTGAATAAATATTATGATTTTTATATTCATTAAGAATTGATGTTTGATTTATATTTGCTAATTTTCATAAAAAAGTTATATTATTGTCTGTTTTACATTCTCATTTTTGGGTATATTTATAGATACACATTTGTTAAAATAATATAAATTTAATAATATCTAATTATTTAAATATAATAAATCGTAAAAATAAAACTAAATATAGTAAATATAATTTAATTATATTTACTATACAATCTAAATATTTAGTGTTTGATTTACAACATTTTCGTTTCGGTGTGTGATGTGATCTACATAGTTATCATCATTTTAGCGTGTGACCTACAATAATATTAATCTTATGTTTTATTAGAATGAGGTATAATATAAATCTTGTGTCTCATCTACTGGTAAACTGCATGGCACCACTCTAGAATATTCTTACCAAGTGACTTGATCGAAATATGATATAGATCAAAAATTAATAAAAAAAAATAATGACTTAAGTATTTATAATTTTTTTAAATGATATAAAAATAAAAAAACTGTCAATAATTTTATTTTTAATTTACATTGACCCAAAATTTATTATAAATTTAAAGAACATGTTTTATTTATAAAATTAAAATGTATTATTTAATATTAAAATTAATGTGAAAAGATGTACCTATTCTTTTTTTTATGATTTTTTTTATGATTTTTTATTCATTACACGTAGGTAAATTAACGTATGATAAATTAATCGGTAGATCGCTATTGATTTGTAATACACACGCTAAATGAATGACATAACTATTAACATAATTTTTATACCCTTAAAAAATCTTCAACATGAATAATATTATTCATTATTTTGAATTGAGCGAGGAATCTATGGTTTACAATGAAGTTTATTTTTATTTTATGGAAACAACATTTTGGATAAAAGGAATCGAGTAGGAATTTTGGAGCTTTATAGTAGCATATTCGTTATAGTTATTCGATATAGATGTAATTGTTGTACATTTAAAAAAAAAATGAAAATCCCACAATTTAAAAATATTTGAATATAAATACTTTTAAAGTAATTTAAAATAATCTTGTATCATAACCATTTTTAATTGTTGTATTGTCACCAAATTTGTTATAAAAAATATATATGTTTACGCAATTTTCATTTTTATCAACTTGTGAATATTGTAGAAAGATGAAATAAAAAATAAATTATAAAGAATAAAATGATCTAGTAAATTATACGAGTATATTCGATTATATATATATATGCATTTTTACACGTTTTATGAGCTATTAAAAAAAATAAAATATCGGAAATCGATATTTGCACAACTCATAAAACGTGTAAAACTGCATATATCAAAAATATGCTCCATCAATCGTTAGTTAATGTTATTAACTAGTAGTCGTATTTCTAACATGTCGGACAGTGGTCGGTGTAGATTTCCTTAATAGTCAAGTATTTACACAAAAGCTTCGCTCAGAATCGTTTTATAGAAAGAAATGATTTACCATTGCTTTCATAATTCAATATATCCATCACCATTATCCTACTCAACGAGCGAAGCACTCCCTACTAAATGGCTTTTTTTTTAATAATTTAAGTTTTTGTTGATATCTAAACAAATATTCAAAACAAACAAAAAATAATGATATCATTAAAATACTTGCAAACTTTTAATATGAATTGATATATGTAAGACCTTTTTTTGTTTTTAATTTGACATCAAATTAAGTTAAATGGCACTAGAAAATCAAAAAATAATTTAAAATATTAATAATATTAATATAATAATAAAGAATTTTGTGAGAAATATATTGGTATCTTTTATACGTAGATCTACGTATTCGATAGAACAACTTTTTTACCGGACTTACGATCTATGTATAAATATTACCATTTAATTTCTTGCATAATTTTACACTAAATTAGTGTGTCATGCTACTTTTTAATTTTCTGGCCTCATTTGGTTTAATTTGGTGCTAAAATGTAAAAAAATAGTCAAAATTAGAATCGTATATCAATTTATATTAGAATTCTACCCAACGAGAGGAGTGCTTCCCTATTTGTCGCCTCTCTATTTCGATCTCGTTTTATAATATACAAATATTGATTTTTATGAATTTTAAACTATGTACCTATTTATATTAGATGATAATTTCTATATTTATTCCAATTATTATTAACTATGATCACATCACATTATCATTATTCTTATTTTATTTTATTGAATAAGTAAATTTATATGCTTGAAAATATGCTAGGTACCTAGTTTTAGTCGTAATCTTCTTTAAAATTATTAGTTTGGCCATCACCTTAGTATTAAACAATGTTTTGCAATTTCAAATTTTTTCTTTGTAAACTGTAGATTAGCTACTGATTAATATTGTATTCCTTCAACTTGCTCTAATGTACCGAAATACACTTGAATATTTGCTGATAACCGTGATACAAGTATAATAGTAACTGACGAAACACACGTTTTATTATCAAATCATAACAATAATTAAATTTTCAATTTTTTGTATACGATTTTTCCATAAAATATATTTAATGACTTCATCGTCATCATCACTTTCGCTAGATGAAAAATAATTTATAATATGACATTATTTTATTGTTCTTATTGAATATGCAATGTAATGATCATAATTTAATGTATCACAGTTAAAAAATTTTAAAAATGTCGTATTTTTCACTTTTTTATAAACCGTCAATGTTTCAATTGTTATCACAATTCACAATAATATCACTTATCAGTTATCATGATAATGATAAAGCTCGCCTTCTCGGAAAGCTAGACGTGCGATTATCAATAAACTGAGTGCAAATAATTGGTGCAATATGGAATACGAAATTGGTAATAATTCGGTGTGCACCAAAATCGTTGGTGGAATATAAAAATGTGCACTAGTGCAGTCGGTGCATTTAGCTATAAATACTCGTTTATTATACTTGTATAAATAAAAAATAATATTAACAATTATTGCGTCTTCTTCCATTATTTTTCTCAGCATTTATTTCTATAACCAATTCAATTCTAGAATCGAGAGGAAGCACAAAGGGACGGAACTCTTCTACTATCTTTAAAAAACATTAGTGTCGCTCTACTACAATAAATTTTACAATGGACAGAGAGGAAACGCTTGCAGTTAAAATTATATCTGGGGACTTTAAAAAATGGCCCACGCCCAGTTTTAAATAAATATAATGGAATTTTTTAAGATAAATGATTTTTAAATATTTATATTCGTAATTTTTCGGGAGACGGGCAAAAACTTGATATTTTGTATTCTACTGTAATCACGATACTAAATCGTACAGACAAATAAATGTTTTTTTTTGGGGGGGGGAGAGTGTTAAAACAAAATATTACGAGTATTAATAGTGTATGTTTGATTTTTACAAATTACTATACTCACTCAAATTTAAATAAAAGTTTATTAGTAGTATAATATTTATATAAACTGTTGTAGAGTACACGACTATATCAACAACTGTATGGAGAAAATGTTTTAATAGAAATAATTAAAGAATATAGTTAGAAATTAAATTATATATTAATGGTGGACTGGGGGGAAGCTTCATCCCCACGGCCTGTACTATATAATATTTCATTTGGAACGCTATTTTGAAATTTCTAATTGAGCTCCACTACTTTATTTTTTCCAACTCGAGCACTGCATAGTCTCTAATCTCTATTATAGACGATTAGTTATAATTCACATATTTTTATTAAATTATTTTAATTAATTTTAATCTGGAAAATATATGTACCTATTTAATTATTTTAAACATAAACAGAGTAATTTTATTCAGGTTAATTCACAGTTCTTACCTAGTTAAATTAGAAAAATTCCAAAGTTTCGATTAGATACAGTACTTATTTCAAATTTATAATCTAAAATATGTATTCCAGATAAATAAATAAATAAATTTAATTTATTTTAATTTAATTTCGTTATAACATGCTTTATACTATGTATAATACATATTATATATTATGTTATATTACATATCATATCATATTATTATATATTTACATATTATATTTTATAATACTCATACAGTTGTACGCTGTACCTATATATAATAATATATAATATTATATACTTATTGCTAAAAAGCCAATAGCTATTTAGATGTTTAAACAGCGTTTTTAATACGTTTTTAATTAAGAATATCATTTCTTGGATTCTAACATTATGTGTTTTTTATGTCTACATACATTTTTTTCAGATAGAAGGATTCGAGCAACAGTTTTAAAAAGTAAAGAGCCTATTTGATAGTAAATTTATTCTACCTATAGTCAGAACTTTAAATAGGAAATTTTTCGATCTCTAATAGTTTTCTTAAGCGTAAAGACAAACTACCCTATTATATAATACTAGCTGAATTATCCGGCGTTGCCTGGGGAAAAAAATTGTGATTGTTCAACTGCTTTTGGGTGTAACTCGCTATGGAAGCAATATCTTTTTAAGTGTAAATCACCCAAAATAACGTTTAAAATATTTAAATTTCAGTAAAAAGAGTTATCTAACATATTTTACTAAACCTTTACATTTTTAAAAATTCAATACCCTTTTTTTAAAGTATATATATACCTATATCTACATACAATTTTTTTTCTTCAATTAATATTTTTAACGCTATAGTTATAAAATATGCTACTTCTATTAATATCATACTAAATTATGTCACCCGAGCAACTCGAATAGCTATAACATTATCGGTTTTTCTTCTATAAAATTTATACGTAAAATTAGGGTTTTTACCCATTTCAATCCGTTAATTAAACATTTTTTAAAAATCCTATCTTATCCTACGCCTAGACTATAATACAAACATACCCTGAAAATATGAAGTCACGAGCTATCATAGTTTAAACTGTACGTTGATTATGAATCAGTCAGTCAGGACTTCTTCTTTTATATAATATATTAATTATAAAACGGAAATATTTTATAACTATAGAAAAAATAACAAATATTGATATTGTCGTGGTTACCTACTTTTTTTTTTATTAAACTGAACTTCGCTCAGAATCGTCTTAAGAATACAATAATTTATCATTACTTCAAATTTAAAATAGTAATAATAATAGACTATAGGTATAACCTTCATAGTAAATTGGTGAATAATCTAGATTAAATAGCTATTTACTATCTAATCGATCTACCTATAATGTTTTCGGTATCAACTTTTTCACTAAATAGTATACAAATTTAGACAAATTAATTACTTCTCCTTAAATAATCCTACGATAAAAAAAAATCTACGATTTATATTCTGAATTGCTATTAGAGAAATTAAATTGGAAAGAATGACAAGACATGGAATAGTGGACAAATAAATACTAATACCTACTAGTACCTACTTATCTTTTATTATTTATTAAATAAATGTATTGAAATTCGTAAAATATGGGTATAGTCAAATATAATTTTTATGTGTATTTAAATAATACTTAATTCACTAGCTAATCGGCTAATTATCTTTTCTAAATTATAATTACAAATTTAAAAACCTTTGAAATCTCGCTTTATGTTTAGCAGTTATCTATTACACTTTGAGAATATTATCATAATACAAAAAAGAGGTCAATGAAAATGGACTACTTAAATGATGTGTAATTCATATTTTATCGTATTTTATCTACTTATTATATTCATTATTATTTTCAAGAATTTGCTAATTTGGATTTGTAAATAAGAATTTCATTAACTATAAAATAAATATATATTATAAAACGTAATAATTTATATTGTTATTATATATATTGATAATAACTAACAGATCAATTTTTTTATGTAACTACTACCTAGTAATATAATCTTATCATAGAAAAAAAAACTATGAAGAAATGATAACGCTGTGCAATTTATTAATAGAAACAATAATAATATTATTATGCTAGTTACTTATGAATTTATAATTTTATAAATATTAGTACTCCGGTAATCCGTCAAAGAGTGTTAATTGAAGCTGTATACATACACAGAATTGGAAACATTTGTATAAGTATGTAATATTAACGATATTGTTATAACTATAGTTTATAACTTACAATATAATTATTTTGTTACCTAATTTATGAACATAATTTAATTTATGATTTACTGTTCGACTTTTTAATATTAATAATTTCTGCAATCAAAATAATAGAAAATCTAATCTCTTCATGTTATGGGTAAACGTTATCTGAAAAAATTTTCATTTTTTTTTTTTTTTTTTTTTTTTTTTTTAAACGACCATACTTTTATTCATAGTTAAAATATACTAAGTTATTGCAAATAGCCTCTGTTATTATCACAAAAAATAAAATGGCAGCGTAAGGCTAAGTTTCTTATCATTACCACAGAATGGCTATCAATTATATATAAAATCAATTTAAATAAATATAATATACAGTTTCAATGAATAAAATATTCGATTTACTTGTTAAATATATAATTAATAAAGTTATTTTACAATCATTAATAATATATACTTTATATTATATAAAACATTAAATTTATCGTCCGCCAATTCTGATATTTTATCAGCCAATCAAAACATCGCCCCTTACTCTGCCATTTTAATTTCTTCAAGTGATAATACTATAGATTAGGGGTACAACTGCAATAACCTAATATATTTCAACTATGCTTTTATTTAATACAACAAAATTTAAGTAATAGAAACTAAATTTTTTAAAAATTTCGATTTTCTCAGCATATACATTTTTAAGCCTATGGGAAAACTATTACCGATAATTCTTATATACCGGCAAATAATGTTTTCTGGCAAAAAAAAACTAATTGGACTAGTTAGAGACCTAAAAATTACACAAAATATTAATTATAATACTATATAAACGTGATAAAATGTATAAACATTTTGAAATTTGATTTTTTTATATACTTAAATAAGCTCGAATTTTCGATTTTCTCAATAGTTTCTTAAGCTTAAAGGAAAACTACAGAAAATAACGGAACATTTTTGTAAGTTTGAAAATAATATTGTGTCTACCACTAAACTTTGCTCAGAATCATTCGAGAATGTAATTATTTATCTTTGTTTTCATAATTAAAATAATAATTACAATGCACTATCTTGTCTGAAAACCCGAATGGAATATGGACCAACATTCTGTATCTATAGTTTATCTGGACAGTTTTTTTGTTATTATATTCATTAAATTTATTTATTGAAATATAATTTCTGTTTTTAATTAGTTTGGTATTTAATATTTGTTTAGATTTTTTTTTTTAATTCTGAGCGAAACATTATTTTTGTTATTACCTATATTTATTAAATATACCATGACAAAATAAACAGGCATGATCGCTAATCGACCCGTTTTTCCTATCATTGCGCATATTCCCCAGACCTGGCAAAAACGATGAAAAAACTGAAGGCAAAAATATTTTATAGTTGATATCACAATTCACAATAATATCACAGATATAGATAACGAAAAATCTATCTTGATTTCGTTCATCTATGATCATAGAATAACAAAGGTACATGCATTTTTATTTATTTTATGAACTTTTAAATTTTTATTCTGTTTATATTTTTTGTGTATAATTAGATTTTAATTTCTGTCGCTCTATAGGATTTATAGACGTATTCGTAGAACTGATAGCAAAAGAGCGAGCAGTTGCATTTTGAATTAGTTGATTGTCCATCACTTCGTTGTCTTTTCACGGTTGTAATTTTGCCTTCTTTCTTTTTTCTCCTCATCCGTAAGAACTTCGTGTATTTCAGAACAATATTTTATAATTTAAAAATATTTTTAGTGGACGGTTAGACGGACAAGCAGACCGACACTATGAGGATATAATAGGTTTCTATTCTAAAGTTTAGTGTAAAAGATATGATTTGAAAATTACAGCAGGAATTAATTTTCATTCCATGAAAAATAGTTTTTCTTCCAAGTCTGGAGAAGAATTTCTGCGTGAAATAATTTAGGGATTATGCCTGTTTATTTTTTCATGATATATAAGTACATTGAAATATTTTAATATATTTTTTCGATCGTTATTATCAGTTAAAAAATCTTAATTACATTTTGATTTTTATTTAAAGTTGTTTAATTTTTATTTTTTTTTTTTGCTAGTCCTAATTGGTTATTTAAAATGTATTTTAGAATATATAAATAATTTGTTTTATTCTGCAACTATGTTTTTCAGATTTTGTTTCTATATTTTTAGTTTTATGTGTTAAATAATATATTTTATTAAATGTATTATATTTGTTTAGATATTTAAGATTTATGATTTACATTATTATATTTACTAGGTCAGTGTTTCTCGAACTTTTATACTTTGCAAACTCATTTTACCATTTGTTGGAGATTCATTCTTCCTGATTTTTATGGGAGGTGGGGGGTGGTTAGCCGGATGCTATAAAGTGATGACCAAAAACTTAATATAATTTTCTCCATGACTATATGCTTTCCCCTGCAGTACCTAAATTCTCCGTTAGGGGGAGTTGAGAACCTCTAATTTACGAAGTGTGGCAGATAAAGTTTTCCATGCTTCACTTTTCCCTTCATATGCTCTAGAACGTTGATTATTTAACTAAGCTCAGAGTCGATCCTTATTTTTTTTCTAATTCAACCACTAATAATATCATACATTCATACTCAAAACATAACTAGCTTATATTTCTATCCCCATTCACACACCACGTCGTTCGACATACGATCACAATCATTCTCTCTGTCGTATGCTTTAAACTTCTGTATATTAGTTATCTTCTAACCTATAGGTATATTATAGTTTTATCACTTAAATTGTTAAATTTTTATTTTGATATACTATAATAAAATGTTCATTGTTCAAATGAAATGCAAATATATTATGATTGGTATAATTATTATTAATGTTAAAAAACATGCTTTGTTTTCAGGAAATTCATAAGCCAAAAATATGAAAGGACTCGTGAAAATATTGACGGTAATATTTTATGTTGGAAGTACGACCCTATATAACAAACCAGTGAACGGTGAACGTATATTGGCAATTGCACCAATTTATGCACAGAGTCATTGGAACTTTATGAAAGGAATCCTTCGTGCATTAACTGATCATGGACATAATGTAACAGTGTTCACATCAATTCTCGATGGTAATCGAGAAAATTACACGGAAGTGGATACTTCTAAAAATATCGAAACATTTATAGGATTAGATATAGGTGTTGTGCACAACACGCTTACTACATATACGGATTTGATTAACTGTGTCGGTTTTATAACTCGAGACACGTGTAAATCGATTTATAAAAACAGTGCCATTCAAAAAATATTAACTGATCCTAATTCCAATTTTGATGTCATCTTAATTGAGTTCGCAGCATCAGAGTGCACTTCATATTTATCTGAAAGACTAAACATACCTTTAATATACGTCACTCCGCCATCTATCATATCATACATGGAACATAGCATTGTGGGACATTTTACGAACCCAGCATATGTATCACATACATTAGCAGATCATAGCATTCCTAGATCATTTTACCAGCGAATGACCAATACCATGTTATTAGTATATACATCGTGTTTAATTCAATACAATAATTGGTACGAAAGTAAAGTCGATCAGCAGCCATTTGATTTGATAAAACCCGTCAAACCATCAATAGTGTTCAGTAACGCTCATTACATTACTGATGCTCCTAGACCTTTACCGCCTAATGTAATAGCAGTCGGTGGTATACATCTTGATCGACCAAAAGCAATACCCAAGGTAAGTTATTTCTATTTCTAATATAAATTATATTATCTGTGGCAATCAGACATTTTAAGTTTAATATAACTAGAATTCATTGACGAAGTGTATATAATACTGTTATTTTGATATATAAATAAATAATGTGTCTTTTTTTTTGGTTAAGTCAAAATTAAATTATTTAATAATATTATTTTAATGACTTCATCATAAATATATGTTACCTATGCAATTAAACATTAAACTAACAAAAATATTTTTTATTAAAATACCTGACGTAAAAGTTCAAAATTTAATAGCACAAAATTATTGTAAAGCAATTTACAACATATAGATAATATTATAATAAATCAAACATTCCTAACTTCGATAACTATAAACATTTAAATATTATAACAATACGCTAATTGTTATTTATAGGATATATTAGAATTCATTGAAAGTTCACCAAATGGAGTTATTTATTTCACACTGGGATCAGTAGTAACGATTTCGTCATTGCCGAAACGGACCCATGAAGTTATAATAAAAGTACTAGAAAATGTTCCTTATAGAGTACTGTTAAAATATGAAGATGGAATATTAAATACGCCAAAAAATATAATGACAAGAAAATGGTTTCCTCAACGAGACATACTTAGTGAGACTTAATTATACATAGACATTAGATATATATATATATATATTTATAATTAATTATATATATTTAATAGTGCATGCTAATGTAAAATTATTCATCAGTCACGGTGGAATATCTGGAATTTATGAAGCTGTAGAGGCTGGAGTTCCGATTCTAGGATTTCCAGTATTTTTTGATCAAATGAGAAATTTAGCCAATTTAGTCGACGCAGAGATGGCAATCACAATGAACCTGAAGTCTATATCTAAGAATGCATTTATGAAAGCTATAGTCCAACTCGTCAATAATGAAAAGTAAGTTTCACAATGCTTAGTACCTATTCATTTATATTTATTATAATATGAGTATAAAACTTCATATTTTATAATGGAATTTCAATTTGAATTAGGTGTGTTATCATGTTTTAACATGTTTTATGTATATTCAATTTTAGGTATCTAAAAAACGCTAAAATTGCTTCCGAACGATTTAAAGACCGTCCTATGTCACCTGCACAAACTGTTGACTATTGGACAAGATATGTTATTCGGCATAAAGGTGCACCTCACTTGAAATCCCATGCACTTAATCTAACGTGGTATCAATACCTTTTACTGGACGTTATTGCTGTAATATTATTAATAGTGCTTTCGATTGTTTACATAACATACATAGTATCGAGATTGTTATATAAATATTTTCTTTTAAAAATTATATCGAATATGAAATTCAAATCTGAATAAATGTGAAATATTATGATTATTAATTATTAAAACTAATATACCTATTCGTTATTGAATTTCTTTACTTTTACATTACCAATAGACAATAATCTAATTAGATGAACTCTGATTAAAAATTTTACATATTATTTCCTACATGATATTGAAACGGGTATGTACGTACTTATTATATTTTTGAGATCTATAAGAACTCATAATTTTATTTGCAATAGGTAATTTAGGACCCACTGATTCACTGGATTCACTGAGTAGGTATAGTATATACTATAGTTTTTATATCTCAAAGTAGTGAATTTAAAATGATACTATGTACTATGGTAAAATAACACGTAAAATATAGCACAGTGGCCCGTTACAGTTTATCACTTTCTATCGCCAATAGTTCATAATCATTTCCACATAACTTCATATTTATTGTCACTTTTTTTTCGCAATTATTTATGCTCTTTTTTTTTGTAGATAAGTACTTTGCATTTTGAGTTCACCAAGGACTACCTATCATCTACTTATTATAATTAATACAAATAACAATAATTTTCATTTTTTTTTTTTTTTTTTTTTTTTTTTCAAAAAACTAAATATTTTTGTAAGACAAAACTCTTAAACACTAATTTTGACCGACCGGAACAGACGTAAAGACTAAAGACTAATGTTACAAACCGGATCGCCAGTTCCGGTTAATTTCGTGCACTGGTATAATATGTGCATACAAACAGGTTATTAGTTTATAAGTTAAAAGATTTTAAATAATATTAAAATGATTTAATTTAAAAACGTTTTAACACCATCGTGTATGTATAGTATATAGTATATAATTATTATCAAAATATTATTTATAACGTTTTGATATATTGCGGGTGCTGGTGAAAAAATCGTTGAGTCAATATTTCAAAACTTTTCATGTAGAGCAACAATAAACTAGGTAACTGAAAACGCAAGATCAGCATTTTAACATTTTTCCATAATCGTTGTATATGACATAACATAAAATGCATGAAAAACTGAAAAATCATGACTTATTTTAAAACACATCTTCTGTAGATCTACTAGTAATAAATCCATATTGGTTATTTGAAAAGAACTGAATATTTAATGAAAATTATATTATACGAGACTTAATGCATTTCTCAAAAATTTTGGATATAGTTAGAGAGAGTGCAATCGGTATGTAGTTAGAACAAATATGATTATCATCATCAGATTAGTAAATAGGTGTTATTACGCAATTTTTAAAAGAGCTCGGATATTTTCGAGAGGATATTGAGTTATTTAATATTATTGAAAAAGGATAAGAGATAGTTAAATAGGTATTTTTTAATAATTGATTAATTAAACCTCTAACAACATATATATATATATATATATTATGACGTTGAAGGTTTAATTTTTAATTAGTGTTTCTGTATTTCAAGTTCTGTTATAAACTTAAAGAATCATTAATATGGCAATTATCATTCATTAAATTCCAATCTAATTTCTCTAAGCTGTTCTCATTGAAGCTTTTTACAATGTTACTTCCTACCTCAACAAAAAATGTATTGAATTAATTTGCAATTTCATCATTATTTACTATAATATTACCTTCATTATTATATACTTCAGTAATGTGATTATATTTTTGTTTAATTTTAACCAAAGCTTCATAAATTACATTCCAAGTTCCCTTCACATAATTTTTAACAATTAATTAAATTTATTATTATTAATTAATAAAATATAAATTCTTCGAACTTTTCACTAAAGAGTTAAGTATGTTTTTATATTGTTTTTAATAACCAAGTAGTTTGGTATAAAATGTCATTTTTTTAATTTTAGAAAATAATTTTCCTCTGTTTTTTATTGAAGTCATTAATCTTACAGTTATCCATTCTTTTAATTTAGTAGTTCCTATTTTATGGTTTGAAATATGATATGTATTGGAGGCCTCAATAATTTCATTTATTTTACCATAAAATATATTATCAACGTCTTTATTTGATAAAATTTTAACCGAATTTTCAACATTTATTAGAAAATTGAAATATTTTTTTAGTATTGACTTACCTATGTTCTCACTTTTGTTAAATTAGGGTAATTTACACTAACTATCGTAGTGAAACGATCAGTTAGGTATATCAATTTTAAATATGTAAGCATTAATATTTTGAATAGAACATTTTTGATAAATATATAATCCAAACTGGATTTACAATCATTATCGAATCTCATGTACCCATTAACGCAAGAAGTGAACCCATGATAAGCTAATGAGTTTAGATAGTCATTAGTAATTTCATTAATTTTTTTAATATCTATATTTATGTCACCACAAATAAACTTAGTACCATTTGAACTACAAGTTTCGAGGAATATTCTAAAATTATTTTAAAAAAATTTAACATCATCATTCGGGGATCTATATAATATATATACCAATTATTTTTATCTCTTGATCACAATATTTAAGTTTAAGCTCTAAAGAATTACCAGATAATATGATATTTCTTTTACATCCAATTATAGTAATTTCATTTTTAACATACACAGATAAACCATCAGATTTATTTAGAATCTCTAATAAATGTGTTGATAACCGTTTAACCTTCTTTCTATCTTTTTCTTCTAAAAGTCTGTATCACTTAACAAAATAACACTAAATTTATTCTGAATTATTTCTAATATACCTATTAAATTTTCAAAGTTTTCATTTATAATATTAATTGAAAAAATTGAAAAACTAACATTCGAAATTACATTATTCTTCAAATAATCAATTTCAGTTGTGTTAATACTGTTTACATCATTTATGTTATTTATAATATTATTAAATATACGTATATTCTATAAAAACGTATAAAAAAAATATATATATACTGCGATAATTTATATAGAGGAGTTAGTTACAATTTTAAGCCCACAATCGATTGATATTTTTATTAGCATCTAATTGCCGAAATTGTTCGATATTTGAAATCTTCATTGCTTTGGCTGCTTCATCTTTTTTAACAAAAACTCCCGAATTTAATACCTTACGCCTTATCATTTCTACATGAAGACCAGGACTGAAACATCTAAAAAATTTAAAGCCGATGTCTAATACACTATCATTCACGTTAATAAAAGTGGATCCATTGATATTATAAGAATTAATGAATGGTGAGTTCGGTCCAGTGTATATCATACAATTATATTTTTCAATATTTGACGACAGTCTAATATGGTTAAACCACTCAACGAATCGATTTAAATCATGTTAAAGCTTTATGCAATCATCATGGAATTAATTTGCATAAATAGTTTCATAGCATCAGCGAAACAAAAACTTACAGTCGCAAAAAACAGGAAAAAAATCAAAAAATAACCTCTTCAAATAAGAAATAATTTTCTATCAATAAGCCCTTTACTCCAAAACTCCTACTCTACTCTTCCTACTCTTCTAGTTCTCACAGAGAAAAAAAATCAACATTTTTGTAAAATCAATAGATTTAAGAAAAAAATAGTCAGGTAGTTCAAAATTATATATGAATTGCTTATCAAAAATATCCCCACACGAGTTATTACCGATAAAATTATTAGTGATTCATAAAAATTGTTGAAAAGGTAATAATTTTAAAGTTTTTTCGCACCAAAAAGTTTCAAACTTCAGTGGCATCTACGCTTTTCTTTTTTAGAATATCTATTACTTATATTTTATTATCTGTTAAGAACTTTTTCAAACTTCAATTAATGGTTCGTGATTATTATGGTTACGAATTATTACGATAATATTTAAAGTTCGTCTGGGTAGTATAACTCATATTATATAGTCGTAAGTATATGAAAAAATTCAGAATTTAATAATAAGAAACCAGTCTAAAATATATTTAATAAAATTCAAAGTGAACTTGAGTGTTTTAAATGGTAGTTAGATTGAAAAAAATACGCTTATATTTTATTATAATATTATATTTACGTATAAATGACATATACCTATTATACCTATAAATAAATAACTTGTATTTTAAGCTTTATCTAGGGTTTTTTCCCATTAAATAAAAAGTGATGTTTATTTACTTAATATTTTATTATTATGAAATATCGGATGGATGGTGAGGATTATAAGGGGTGTAGCCCTTAAGAGTTGATAAAATATTTGTCTTTAGAAACGTAAATTATATTACACTTTAGCGTTCCCTTTCTAATTATTTTCCAATTCGAGCATTGCAAAAATACAAAAATGCACATCCGTATATTATAACACTGTAGAGGTTTCGAAAAGAATTACTAATTCAATAAACCGTCTATGTCTACTTTCCAAACTATATAGAGGAACTATATAAGTATTATAAAACTTTCGTATCACTAAAAGAGCTTCAAATAGTAATTTCCCAAAATAAATGTAAAACACATTGTCGTTAAATTAAGACTAAATGTAAAAATGAATTAAAAAATTTAGTTCTACTGCGCTATCTCTGTACGGATACCCAATCATTTAGTCTCGTTGATTTTGACATTTACTCATAGATCGCGTGATATGAGGCCATAGAGGACATTGCACACCCCATTTTTAAGGGGTTCTGTATAGGCAATTTTTAGATATTTTAAGAAAAATAAAAATCTAATAATATATCAGTACTATTTTTAATTGCGGTACAATCACGATATTTCTTTAAAAATACATTTTAAGCAAAACAAATAAATTGGCTTTTTAAAGCGATTTTAAAATTATAACACCTATTATACAATTTGTATATCATAACATTTCAAAGAGGTTTTACAGTTTTCTAAATATTAAGCTCGTTATCGAAGGTACGAAATACTATTTTTTCGCCATTTTTAAGACATTGTATTTTTTTTTTTTAACAAATTATTTGAAAAAACGCCGATGAGATTTTCTACAAAATGTTGTTATCTATAAATTTAATAATAAGTATTTTAACTCTAAAATTATTTTAAAATGCGATTTCATTTGTTTTACGTAAACATGTTTTTAACGTTGAATATCTTCAGTGCGACGTCCTTTAATACTCGTAATATGACAATATTATAGTTATGTCGGAATTTTAAATATGCGGTAGATAAACCTCCCGTGTATATCTTAAATTCCAACAAATATTTCAGAACTTTTAACAATTATTGAAATTATACTGATGTATTTATTATACTATTTATTCTATATAAACACACTTTTAATTCTCATAATCACTTTGCCTGCAACAACAGCGACCGTAAAACGTTATTTTTCGATATTGCAATAACCATAAAAACGTATTTAAGAAATACAATTGAAGAGTATGTATTAAATATACTATCACAATAATTACATGTTCGTAGAAACAATACAATGATGCTATTTTCAATTTCGGACGAACTGCCTAGAAAAAAAAATGCATTTAAATTTAATTTGATTTAACTTTAACATTTTTTATTATTTTCATTTAACTTAGAAATATAAATTATTTTTATCTCAAGTGGATTATTTTCAATTTTATTATATTTTAAGGTGTTAAGTATACTAAAATAATATTAGGTTGATGATATTGAACTCGTTAACTCGTTTGTATAATAATTTTAAATTTCTAAAATCATTATTTTAAAATTGTAAAAGAGTAAAACAAAAGATGTTTTTAATTTATTATAAATGATTTAAGTTAAAAGTTGAAAGTCAAAATTATTACCGTTCGATATTATTATTATTATAAACCTACAAATTAAAAAACTTGAATATTTTATTGTAATGGCCGGTACAAAAAAAAAGCATACATTATACAGATTTAACTAACAGTTTTATAAATTTTAAGTAAAATAATTATTAAATAATATATAAATTACCTAATCTTATATTAAATGTTTTCAAATTAACTTTAATTTTCAAATTGTATTAAATGAAAACTATTATATAAAATTATTTATATATCTATGTAAATATTAATTGTATCACCCAACAAAGATCGTAGATGCCGCGGCTTATTTAATAAGAAAATATAATAAAATAGATCATTGATGTTGAACATTCTATTCGTATGTTTAACCTAAAATGTGGACAAAATTATTTGAAAATCATATACAGATAATACAATTGTATACATAACAACTTCTAATCAATCAATTACAAATCCTTAAGTTTATTATTTCCTTGATTGCCTACTTTATTGATAATGAAATATTGAAATTACAAAAACGAATTTTTACACATCTCGCTTAATTTTTGTAATATTCTAAAGTTATAATATTTCATTAAATTAAATTAATTATAGTATAATAATTAGGGAGAGGATTTTATAACATTCTGCAGATTTTTTTGATTAGTTCAAGTGAGATAGAAATCCGTTTCACTTACTGGAGATTAAAAATGAGTAAAAGTATTAGGTACTATTTTTATTTTACATAGTTTTGCATATTTGTTCATTTTTTTTTTTTAATAAATGCATATTTTAACATTTTGATATTTTATAGATTATACTATTGAATGCATTTAGCGAAAATCGCAATGGCAATATATGACAATATAATTAAACATTTTTATATATTGTCAGCCCATCACAACCACACAAAAAAAAACTATAAGTGTACCTATTATATATGTAAGTACATATTTTACTTTTATAATTTTGGTATATTTCCGTACTCATATATACTTGTAAATATATATATATATATACTAAATAAATAATAATAAATATAAATATATAAATTTTAAAGCATATTTGTGTTATAAATGAACATTTTATGACTTCTTTGAAAATAAATGTATATTACCTATATCGACATTTTTACTGCATACTTGCATATTTTTAAGAGCATATTTCATGATTTTTAGAACATATAAATCCGTTTCCTAATAATAATAATTATAATTCAATACCTTAATGTTGATTGAATATAACTTATTAAAAGTTTCAATAATTTCTATATCATAATGATACAATTATACTATTATACTATTTATTTTTAATAAATTTAATTAAATGTAATAGTGTCAAGTTTAAATAGGGTGAAAATTATTGAAATCGCTGCGAAGGAAAGATAAAATGTTACATACAATATTATACATTGTGCAATGTCCTTACATACCTAATTAATAAGTATATTAATAAGTACTCAATAACAATACAGAAATTCATATAGGTACATGTAGCTCGCTGATCATAATCTTTATGAAGTATCAATATATTATGATGTGCAGTGGCAGTTATAACAGGTGAAACATGAACATTTGTCCCTTGGCCCGCCCATAAAAAAAATTTAGAAAACGTACCTATTGTCAGTTTCAATAATATTTAGACGTAGCTAGTTAAACATTATTATAAATAAACACGAAATAACTAATAAAGTTATAATATATTACTTCTTTATCTCTAAACTCATCCTTCTCAAATAAATTACATATATTCGCTTCGTCGTTCACAACTGAATATTATATAGGTAGTATGATTGTATTTTTTAAATTCCTTTAATGTCTTTCAATGCCAATAACATATACCTATTTCAGGTACCTAATTGTAGCTCATTTTTTACTAAGCCTAGAACCTTGGTCATTCTATTCTTCCTTCTCATTCTACTCCTTCTAAATTTATCACCTTTGCGCATTGTTGACCAATGTTTGGAAAGAACGGCGTTCATTAACGCATATTCACACGTTCATTTTTTGTGAACTCGCGGACGCCATTCGTTTCTGCCAAATAATTCGTGAACGTGACGACGTTAAAATTTTCAAGAACTTTGAACGATTTTCAAGAAGTTCAAATTAAATTATAATATATTTATATTTCGCTATAAACCCTATTAGGTTTAAATATAATACTACAAGCTATAGAATGAAATTGTAACGATTGTCTCCTGGGTCTTAATCCTTAAATCGGCACTTATATGTAAAATGCGCATAATATATGTAACCTGACTTTTTTTTTTTTGGAAATAGCCAACACGAAAATCTTTGAAAATAATACAGGGTTCGATGGTCAGGATTAAATTATAGGTAAATACTTAATTAATATAAACTATCAAGTATAAAATAAAATGTTTAATGAACAAAGTAATTGAAAAATAAAATTTACTCAGGTTTTGATTTAAATCTTTTAGATAATAATTTACAAATAAATTGTTTCGTACATTTGAACGCCTTATAAACAACGTACGACACTAGCAAAGTGACGAATAATACTGCGGAGATTATGTCCAGCAAAAAGTATTGATACCACGTCAAATTAAGTGCATGAGATTTTAAATGTGGCGCTCCTTTGTGACGAATAACATACTCCGTCCAGTAAACGACCAATTCGGCCGGTGACATCGGTCGGTCTTTGAACCGTTCAGAAACGATTTTGGCATTTTCCGAGTACCTGAAAATAATTAATAACGTTAATTTTATTTTGATAAATTCCGTCAAATAAAAAAATAATTTTCATGAAATGCATATTTCCGCGCCAAAGAAAATAGCGTTTGCCCGTTTCGAATGCATATAACGGATTTTGTTTGATCGAATATAATATATATTACGTTTTATTATTGACCATGTCGTTGACGGCGTTCAAAAACGGATCTTTGGTTATTGACAACAAATCAAACGATATCGCCATGCCTGCTTCGACTAAATTATCTATATTTCTCGGTTGATCGTAGAACATAGGAAAACCTATAATTGGGACGCCAGCATCCACAGCCTCGTACACTCCTGATATACCACCGTGACCGATGAATAACTTTACTTTTGGGTGCACTATATATGAAATCAAAAACTGAGTATGTTTTAATACAATAATATTATACATTGCTGTTTAATTTGAAATATCGTTTTTGTTTACGACGCCCTTACAAAGTATATCTCGTTGTGGTAGCCATTTGCTCGTCATCACGTTTTTTGGCTTATCCTTCATTTCTCCCTCGTATTTCATCAACACTCTTTGAGGGACTTCGGCTAATGCGTCTTTAAACACTTTTTGAATATGGTCCGGAAACGACGACAGTGCGACGACGGTGCCTAATGAAAAGACAATTACCCCATGAGGTGAACCCTCGATGAATTCCAAAATGTCCTGCAAATAATTCGAGATAATAATATGAGAAATTAGGCAAATATAAAACGATAATAATTTACTGAAATGTTTTCCCGTCCAAGGCGTATTGATAATACTAAATAATAATAATAATAATAATAAGTCTACGCGTATTTCCGTTGATAATAATTTTTGCGGCCGACATGCAAATGCTCAGAATCGTATTCACAATTGATTTTTATATAATAAACAGAAGGATTATTTGTTTATGATCAATGCCAGTCCTCTGGATCTAGAGTACAATTGCGTTTTCCTTTTAGTAAAATTAATATTCATACACAATTCATGAGTAGTATATGTATACAGTTTGATTTATCTTATTTGTTTATTGTTATTATTCGGAGGAAAACGTTTTATAAACATCCTGATTGTTTTAATTCAATATATATATATATATATATATTTATTAATATATATTGTTTTAATATATTCGATTTTTCTTGTGATTCTCCACTTTTCGGAAAATTTTTTTATAATTACTAAGTATAACCTGATTTGAATAACGTACACCAAGTACCAACGTATATCTATTATTCCACTAAAAGTAATTTTACCGACACGTTCAAATCATCTAAATTAATTTATCATATGGTTATCATATATATAAGTTCTGATAACAAATATGTGAGTTTTGGAAAATTAGTAAAATTAGATATTTAATAAAATAGAAGTTTTATTTACTATTTTTATTTTATTTTTTAATAGATATTTTTATCTATATTCAAATACTTAATTTAAAAGTTTTCCTGTACGAGCTCAAAACATATAATACTCAATAAATTACAACGAGATTACGATATAGGTAGGTATCGGACATTTTCAATCTATCATAAATTCAATAAGATTTTAAATCATTTAAATTGTTACTTTTATTCTGCATACCTAAATATATACGTGCCTATATAGAATTATATAATATAACAATAAAATATTTATCAAATTCTCTTCAATAGAACCCAATATCACATACTATAGACTATATAGTATATACATACCACCAAATCCTTATTTGACCTCCGTGGTAATTTGTTATCCTATATCTTTTATTAACGTCACTAAGACTTCCTCTTGACCCTCGATATAGCTTTTTTTTATATTACTATTAATATTAAACTGCATAAGTACTCTACACAAATAAAATCACACAGTTTCATAAAAAATAATGTCCAAGTTGAGACATTGAAAAAAAATAACGGTGGTACAACACAATCAAAGTTTTCAACTTTAAATTTAAAATGTCAACGAACTCAAATATTGATCTGCAGCTTACATTTTTACCATACAATACAGCAAGAGGATACATTTTCAATATTGCGCATACGAAAGTTACAAAAACTTACTACTATACAGCACAAAGAATATGTCTTAATAATTGCCAAATTTAAAAATATAAAGATAAATTATAACGACAGTAGAATCAATAATTTTAAAACTATCAATTATATAGATCTGAGACAAAATTATTTTCAAGTATAAAATAAATAGTCAATACTTAGGTATATTGTAAATAATACAATATGTACTTAAGTATATTCCTATACCGATATACCTATATATTTTATTTTAAATAAATATTATAAAACCATTAAATATAATATACATATATATATATATATCGATTTGTTTTTTAATCTGTTATCTTACTGAATATATTAATTACTATAGATATATTATATTATATTATCATGTATACGTAATCATAAATGTTTATCTACAAATTTTAAACAATGTACAAAAAAAAAATTAAACTAATTAGTGTTGTCCAGAATTAGTATTATTACATTGGTATTTACTATATTATGTTTACTGAATATACAAACTATAATACTTTTTAACATGTTAACTTATTTATGTTAGAAATACGAAACGAAAAAAAAAACAAATGTTTACTATAGCCGAATGAATGGTTTTTTTATTTAACTAAAAATTATTTATATTTTAATATATCTTGAAAACTAGTCCTAAAATATTACCTACAATATACAGATCGAAAAAAAACTGTACTCGGCTATAATTTATTATTAATTTTCTAGTTATTTTTATTTTTTTATATACTTATATAATACATTTTCGATTAAGCAGTAATAAATCAATATTATTTCTAAATAATAAAAAAATATATATATTATATTTAAGCTATAAATATTGTTCCGAAACGTTAAATTTCTAAAATTCAATGTTCTACTTCTAAGACTTGATTTTCTAAAATTGTACATGTTACTCATTAGTCATTATAAATATATATATATTTTTTTTTTTTGTTAATTAAAAACTTTATTATATCGTATGGATTATGGCTTTATGGTCCAGTAATAGATTGGAGGGGACAACATAACGATCGTTCACCCACCATGGAGTTATATTTTTTTATCATTATTTGAGAAGTATAATATTAATTTTAAGAGAGTCCACAAAGTGCATTTATAGTTTTGGAAGGAGAGAGACGGGTGTAAAAATCTTTTATATACTCTTACTTACAACATGATTATTTTATAAATATCCCTATTTGTCCTCCACCTTAAATAAGTTTCAAATCCACTAATGGATATACTAACTAGAATCTAAGTATACAGTAAGTATATCGAGAATAGATTTTTTTCATATGTGCGAAACTATCCGAAAAATTGTACAGAACCACCCAAGAGTCAACATATATTTTATCGAAATATCTACTTAAGAATTGAATAACTTAAGTTTAGTTTCTACGTATATTTCTTTTAATTCGTGAAATAAATCGTGTGTCTCGCGTATCTCGTTCAGTGAAAGCTTTACGAATTACGGGTTCTGTATTGCATTTTTTTGTCCACAACAACCAGCATTCGGCAATAGTCAATATATTATGTACAGATTATAATATCACAGTTGTTTGTATTCTAATCTGACGTTAAAGACCATGGTTTTATAAATGTTACCTATCATGGTAAAATTTCGAAATGCTTATTTCTGTAGTATATAATGCTAAGTACCTACGCAGTGTCGGATCTAGATAAACTATCGCCCAAGCAAACAATTAATTGTAGCGTTCTTTTAAAGTTTCAAAAAGCAAAAAAAAAAATACAAAGGTCATTCGTCAATTTTCTACCAAAAATTTTCATAAATAGATTTGAAAATGATAAATGAGTAACAAAAAAAGTCAATTTTCATAAATTGGAAAACGGGATCCCACCTTCAAAAGTGGGACAGAAAGCGTAAATAATTTTACATTTATCCCCCCCCCCCATACCAGTACCTGAGGCAATTTCCCTGTTTCAACCTCCTCCCCCCTGGATTTGGTACTGTATGTACGTATGTATATATTCATTGAAAACGTAAGTGTTCTTGTATATTACATTTTCTGAAATTTTTTTAAATGTTCAGTGTTATATTTATAAAGGGGTGTAGGAAGATTCACTTTTCAATACTCCCCAGAACAATATTATAGGTTTCAACCAAAAAAAAAAGATTAATTATAACATAATTACTAAACAATCAAATGCAACTTTAAAAAAAAAAAAACCATCAGTAGGGGTGGAGGTATTTCGGTCATCGGATAGGATATACTGTTGGTGGATATACGTATTGATTTTGGAAGCAACGATAAATTATTTCTTTCGATAAAACGATTCATAGCGAATTGTCGTATTATTTTCCAATTTATTAAAAATGTTCGTTAATTTAGGTAGTTTTCCTTTACACTTAAAAAAACTACTGAGAAAATCAAAAATGTACCTCTTTTTAAAATACAAATTACAATAAGTTATACATATTAAAAAGATTTTTACTCCTACTGAAAAGTGGTCAACGAGTTTTATCATTGAAAAAATATTTTTTTTTAATATTGTGCTACACGTATCTAATAAGTATTAAGTTTAAATTTCAATTTTCTGGTATTAGAATAGGTACTTCGTGAGAATATGATTTTGAGTATTATTCGTTTTCATTGAAAACAATGAAAATCATCCAGTATAAGACCGTCTCGCAGTAGTGCGTTGATATTAGGTATATATATTGGTATTTCGTAATTTAAATGAATGCAATATTATATTATAATCACGTAAAAATCAGTTTGCTAAAATTAATATTCTCAAGTCATTTCAAAATGTATAATAATAATAATCCCTAATCTAACCAGGAGTTTTCGGAGAATCGAAGAAAACGGAGAGCTGCAGAATAAAACGCGATCCGTTTGAAAAATTAAAATATCAATTTTAATATTTTGGTGTTGAGTTACTTGTAGAATTATTTATATATATATATATATATATATCAATTTTAACATTATAAACAAACTAAGACGCTTCTAATGAGAATATATTATTATTATATACCATTGGGAAAGTAATATTTAGTAGGTATACCTATAATTAAAATCAAAATTTTTTTTTTTTCAAAACTATATATTATTATTAATAAGGCTATATCGTACATAATTTATTTATTTCCGTTTTTGACTTCGGTGATATATTGATAGCCCTCCGATATTTTTCGTACACGATTAGACGTAAATATATGGATCATATAGGACGTGCATTTCTCAAACCCCACCAATTCAACTTTTTGCGATTTTAGAATCCATTTTAGAACCCATAGAAAATTGTATTTTGCGATGGGAATTTCGTCGTAGGAATTCATAGAAACTACATACAAAATATTTGTAAAAAAAAAAAAAAAAAAAATCGCAAAAAGTTGAACGAGTGGGGTTGGAGAAATGCACGTTCATATAGCACTCGTACAGTACTCTACATCACATTCGGTCACGTGCGGTAGTAGCTATAACTTACCGCCGGCAAGGGTTCGGGTGTTTTCAAGTGCACGCCGCCAACGTCCACGCGGTTGGCCGGCATCGGCCGGGTTGGCTCCGTAACGTAGTGCGTGTTGACGAACACCAGAGACGGTTTGACCGGTGGCGCGCGGTCGTAGTGCCGGTTTTGTGCGGCCGCCGCAGCAGCCATGTGCCGGTAGTTCAGGTAAACGGTGTACAGGTTCAGGCCTACGTTGTGCATGCGCCGGTAGAACGTGTCCAGCGCGGAATACGCGGACAGCATATTCGGCACGTACGCCGGGTTGGCGTAGTGGCCGAACGCGGTCGTCTCGATCCACGGAAGCAGCGGGCTCGGGACGATGTAGATGAGCGGCAGTCCGAGTCGGCGAGCCACGTGCGACACGCAGTCGCTGCTCAGCGGTTCCGTCAAAAACAGGTCGAACTCGTCGCCATCGCCGCCCCGGTCGGCCAGCAACTCGTCCATAATGTCGCAGCCCAAACGACTGCCGTCGACCAAGAACGGGAACAGGTACGACAGTTTCCCGAACAGCGGCAACACCATGGCCGTGTCTATATCAACGCTCACCATAAATTCGCTAAACACGGAGTACGTGTCCACTTCCGTGTAGTTGTCGGTTGCCGGCGACGCACCGTCCGCGAACGGCGTGTAAACGGTCACCTGGTGCCCGCGGTCGACCAGAGCGCGCAGCACGCTTTTCATGAAGTGCCAGTGGCTCTTGGCGGCCACTGTCTCGAAGGCCAGCACACGGGCACTGTCAGCGGGCCGTGGCCAACCCGACACGGCGCAAAGTATACCTACGGTGACGAACAGCGTAACGGCCCCGCGATTCCGTCGCCCACGCGAATCGTAGCAGTCCAATACGGCCATTATAGCACTGCACGTCGTCTATTACTATACTGTTTTTTTTTTACGAGAGATCGTTTTGTTTTATATATAACTGGTGCTGACTGTTTACTGATCACCAGTTGATCGGTTATCACGGCCCTTCTTCCGGGTGACGTAAGGATGTATTTTTATATTAATATGTTAATAACAATGAATATTTTATGATATAACATTACGAATATTACAAGTAGGTACGTGCAATAATGTTATCAGCGATGGATAAGTACATATGTAATTCTAAATAACAATAATGATTATAAAAAAATTGAACTTTTGAACGTTAACGATGGAACGTTATCCGAGCGGAACCTGCTTTGGCATACGGCTAATATTTTTTTATTTGAACATAACATATTACTATACCGATAAATATAAAGTGCCGAAAAAAATAAAACCTGTCAGGTAGGGGGTGAAAGCACTTCAGTCGTTGGATAGGATAGATTATAGTGGTGGATATATTGAATATTTGAAAGCAATGATAAATAATTTCTTTCGATAAAACTATTCTGAGCGAAGCATCGGTAAATAAAATGTATAAAATGAGTAGGTATATTACAATTAGCACTTATGTAGCTAATAAAAAATATGACGTCAATATATAGTGTTATGGTAAATATTTAGTGTAAATTTCAAGTTTCTGACATTTTAATTTTCAATTTATCATCATTTTCAGTATTTTTGGTAGGTAGTTATAAAATATTATACCTGTATATCACTTATATAGTCAGTAACCATAACTAGTTTATTTGTTACTTTCTAATTTATAACAACTTTTCATGATATTTTCCTTATAAAAAGTAGTTTTTCGTTACGCTTTTGAAAAATACTCAGAAAATCAAAAAATTACCTCCATAAAGTACCAACTAGACGAATTTCCTATAAAAAAAACCTCTAGTTATATCAGAAAACTCTTGCTTTATTTCTTCTGCCCGAAAAAAAGTGTATACATATAAATAAAAATTTTAATATAATATATAATTGTAAAACCAATACATTCAAAGCTGCACTCAGAATCTAAAATAAAGTTTAAAAAGTACCCACAAATTCAAAATACACTGGAAAAATTAAATATAAAATACTTTTAAAATTTTTTTACGATGTATTTCACTAATTCAATATAACTCAAATATTTCTAAATAAATATAATAATATATATATATAAAGATATTTTGTATAAGTACGTTGTTAAGAGGACGCTATACTAACCATTTTAAGAGGTTCTGTGTAAGCTATTTTAAAAAGTTTTTTGAATAATGAAAATTTACAATTAAAAAATGTTAAAATGCATTTTAAAAGTAATCTAAAAATAGTCTCATATCTGTACCACTTTTTATTGTTGTTAAATCGACATAATATGTACAAAAACAACTTGGGCTTTCTGAATTCAATTTGATCAAAAATTATCATAAAAGAAAAATAGTTATACTAAATAAAAGATGAGAACTTAAACAAAGACCAAGCATAGAGTTCTTGTCTGATAAGTATATTTAAATATCTAAAATTTGTGATTAAAATTTTCAAATTTTCAAATTGAATAAAAACATTTTTTAAATTATTTTAACTAAAAAAAACTCTGTTGGTCCACAGTAAATATTCTCATTTTCATATTCTGTTGAAATTTTAAATTTACGTTAATTATAAGATAAAATGAACTTATATAAAGTGACAACGTGTTTTAATGCCGTTAAAAAGGGTGTTGGTAACATTCTATTGAATTACAATAAAAATCTGAAATCAGTCAGACCAGTAAAAACTAATATTTTGACTGAAACGAAATAATCAAAATAAATTTTAACTAAAGGATCTCAGTCAGAGGCGCATACGAGAGATGACGTGAAGGTTTGATCATTCATGTGTTCATATTTTCTCGTATTTTACGTATATAATATCTAATATTTTTATACATAATTATTAAATAAAATCCTGCATACGAACGACTTATTTCAGTCACTTTTCGATTGATTTATGTTTCATCATAGTATTGTGTTATATATTTTATTTTTTTCTTATATTAAAATATCTTAGTCCGCGTATAAAATAATATCTTTCATAAATTTTAATATTCAAATTTGAAAATACCTAGTTGTTTTCTTTGTAATAAAACGAGAAATTCTAAGTCCAAAGCCTAAAATATTTATTTTCATGAGTATTTTACTTATAAGTACCTACCTAATTTACTGTTACACGAAAAGAAAAACCACAATCATATTAATTAAAATATATGTTAAATTGACAATAATCTTGTTGATATAGAGCCAACAACATTTTATTATTAAATTGAAAATAATTATTATCAATAAACCATAATCCCAAACACCCAAACAAACAATGTATAATATAATATGTAACAATAAATAAATATCAAATATTAATTAAATTAAACATATATGTTTTTATATAGTTATATATAGTTGTATTTTATTATTATGGATATAATGTACGCTGATAGAACAAATAAAAAAATAACATTATAATATAATGTCGAAAAATAATTCAATAAAATAGAATTGAAAAATACATTTTTGAACAAATAGTACTTATCTTATATTAGTAAGTAGCCAATAGTTTAAAAATTTGTTTTGATTTGACTGGTTTTTAAAAATGTATGAAACTAGAGACGAATCTCTAAACGATTTTAGCCCTAGAACTGATTGAAATGACATGAAACTAAAGAAACAAATTTATATTTTATACACTGTAGGCCATAATTATGTAATTGTTAACATAATAAACGTTATCAATAATTATTATCTATCATAAAATAATTAATCGGTGTACTTATTCCATTATATATTCTACAATATTAAACATTTTAATCGTGGTCATACTGTTTTTAGTATGATGCAAGATATTTTAATAGCTTTGGTCGACCTTGAAAAGGCTTTTGACAATGTAAATTGGAACAAAATGTTTTATATTTTAAAAAGATTAGGAATAACTTACAATGATCGCATAGTTATATAAAACCTATACAAAAACCAAGTGATCCAACTAGATGGAATAGAAGAAGTAGCAAGAACTGGTAAGGGAGTAAGGCAAAGATGTATTCTTTCCCCTATTTTGTTTAACATGTATATTGTATATAGAAGAAGCCATAAAAGAATAAAAGATGAAATAAATCTATTCACAGAAAAATATTAAAAAAATACTTTTCTATGATTATTTCTCGAATCGAAAATCTTGATTTTGCATTGCATATTTCATATTTCACACTATTGTATAAAGATCTGTTTAAATTCAAAACATTTTTACTTGAAATTTTACTTTTCTTCCCTAATGATATGATTTTTAGAAAATATGGTCATGAACTTATAATGAAAACGTGGGTAAAAACGCCAAGCATGTATATAGGTATAACATTATATTTAATAAAATTAATAATTATAATAAAAAGACCTATGTTTTAAAAAATTTAGATAACTAAAATAATGATTCATTGAGATAAAATGAAGTCCACCAACATCCCGTCCATTCGCGAATTCATAAATGCCACCTCCACTAAACTCCAACTCTCGATCTCTTCGTCCCACTTCCCACACATAAAATCGATCTCGACCCGCCCCCGGCCTACTCAACGGCCGCAAAAGAAACCGTCCTCTTAAATTCTAAAATTTCAAACATCACAAATTCGCCCCCTCATCACGTCTCAACTCTCTAAAACATCCGACCCTCTGGAAGAAGCTCAAGCTTGAGACAGAGTACCCCCCCCCCCCCACAAAGCAAGTCAAATTGAGATAAAATATTATTTACCATAATAAAAATAACTTTATTTGTACATCAATACAAAAATAATACATAGAATATATATATATAATACATATATCTTATGTGAACCAAAATAGAACGGTTTATAAATTTAGTAAAATAGAAAGCTATTCGTTTATAAAGGAAAAGTCCCGTGTGGACATTTGTTTGAGAAATATTTATGCATGAATGTTTTGTTTATTACTTGTCACTTGATGCAGTAATTAAAATATATACTCTATTCATACCTGCTAGTTACAAAAAAAAACCCAAGCGTTATTAATTTATTCGTTTTTAAATGAGCGGTGACCATCCTCCGTGTGTTATTTTCGTCATCTTAACTGAAAAATCGATCTATCTGCTTTTCTGTTATCCGTTTCCCATTTTTTGTTGTTTTCTCTTTAATACAGTTCACAATACCTATATATATATATATATATATCCCCCCGACCCTCGTCGCATCAAGAACTACATCGTTGCAGCAAAATTATTTGCTGATTCAGAGTCAATGTGTTCTTCCACACAAATAGATTCATTAATATTTTCATGTTTAATAGATTATAATTAATTTGTTAAACAAAAAAAATTTGGATTAAAAATTAAAATCTAGTTAAATCAAAAAAATGTTAAAGGAAATTTTTCTCTTTAAAAAAATTTATTTTTACATAACAAAAACAAAAAAAAATATTACCTATGTTCATTATCAGTGCACATACTATATAGGAGGGAAACAAAAGTGTGATCTCTCATATGATATTCGTTTTCAGTATGACATGTAAAATGTGAAATTAATCAAAGTGAAATTTAGGTTTTTTAATTATATCTTTTAAAATTTATATAAAATATTAAAATTAGTGCAACACATTAATTTAGGTTAGAATTTTTCAAAAAATCTAATGTTAATATACCTACACAGATCTGAAATCAAATAAAAAAGTTTATATTATTTAAATTAATATAACTTGTTTATCTGACTTCAGATTTATGTATAAATATTACCATTCGATTTCTTGAAAAAATCCAACCTAAATTAATGTGACACATAATTTTTCGATTTTCTAGCCTCATCAAGGGTCATTTTGTGCCATAAGGTTAAAAAAGGTAAAAAATTCATGTGGTATATAAATTCATATTAAAATTTTACAAGGATTTTTATGGTATCGTTATTTTTTGTTTAATTTTAATTTTTGATTAGATATATCCAGGGTTGGCTTGAAAAAACCCAACCCCAAAAAACCCACTAGGTTTTATTGGGTTTAACTCGCCTAAAAAAACCCCATCCAAAAAAACCCAATACACCAACTTAGAAAAATTTAAACATTTTATTATGGCTAAATAAAATATATTGAATTTTTTTCATCGAATAGTAAATATTAAAATTCCTATTTAGAACATTAAAAATTCAATGAACTATGGATACAACTATAGAAATATTCATGTGTTTAGTAATAATAATAATAATAATATATAAGTATTATTATTAATATAGGTACCAAAGTTAATACAAATAATATTATTATTGAATAGTATAATATAATTTATTATATTAAATTATACTAATATGTTAATAGCCTTTGCCAGGCCTGGTGGCTTATGAGTAATAAATTATAAAAGTAAAACAAAAATATTATTAAATCTTTTTAAAAAATACAGTGTATGTAATATGGGGAAAAATAATATTTTTATTGGGTTTTTAAAAAAAAACAGCACATTAAAACCCATTTTTAGTGGGTTTAAATAGGTTTTTTTAAATAAAATCCAATAAAACTCGCCCAAAGAATTTTGTTAAAAAATACCAAGGTAATATTGGGCTTTTTCGGGTCTTATAGAAAAAAAAACAATTTAACCCAACCCAGTTGGGTTTTTTTCAACACTGGATATATCATATAAACAAAAAACTTTCATTTCACTTTGATTAAAAAAAAATTTTAAAAATGACATACTGAACATGAATATCATATGTGAGACCACACTATTGTTTCCAGCCTATCTAACGTGTACACTGGTACACACTGTATAAGAATGTATAAATAGGAACATTTATATACACACACTAAATATGTATGTCTTCGATGAAGAAAACATACGCGCACAAAAAACAAAACGCAATTAGGTCGTTTCCATAAACTTCACACACGGTGACAATAAAATGTACCAATACATATAGTAGGTACTCAAAAAAACGTGTACATATACCATAACCTACACATATTATGTACCTAGGTATACGCCCTAAAAAAATCATCCGTAAAAAATCTTCACACAAGTAAAAAAATGTACTGTTGGAGTAGGTACCAAAAAAAAAAAAAAACCTGTACATTTCCACACATGAATAACATTTCCCCTGTCGCAGGAAAATCAAAAGTAAAGGAAATTTTATTCATAATTTATGGTATATGAATAATAACTTACCTTTGTTAGGTATTCATTTTTTACGAGCTTATAGTTCTAGATAAAAAAATATGTGTGTAAAACAACTAGTTTTAATAAATAATATAGGTTTGTAATGACGATAACTTAGACTTTTCCACAAATCTCAATTGACAGGTACTCACGTATGATAAAATTGTGCGTACAAAAATATTGCTAATATATGCAATATACCTTGGTCAGGGGCACCCGCAGAAAAGTATCTCAGTGGGTGCAAAATTAATTTTACATTAAACATTTACATAATTACATATTTACATTATTACATTTACGTAATAAATATAACTTTAATAGTAATTTAAAGAAAAACAACAGTTTAATTAATAAATTTGTCATGGGTAAAATATATTGTGTAAATGAACAATCTATAAATTAACTTTTATTTTATTTAAACTGTAGGTAATACTGTATACTGTATAGATGGTTAACATATATATATATATATATAAATTATGAATTAAATTTTAATAGAACCAAAATTATTTATAAATACAATTTAAAAATATAATAAGTTTTTAAATTTTATTAACATATTATATAGACCATAGTAATATACAGTATATAAATTAATCAAATAAAAGGGATAAACGTCTAACGTTTAATACAAAATGGTCTATAGTATTCATTTTTTGTTTTTCGAAAAAAAATCAAATCTTCATATCGGTTATTATGAATATGTATTAGAGATAAACTATTTGGTCCCATATTACCCATAGAAGATCTCAGCCATGTTTTGATACGAAGCAAGATACTATAAACAGATAATGAATAAATACCTATATTATATTTTTATAATACTAAATAATAAATATTTATAAATGATTACCTAAAAGTTCTTTCGACTGAACATGAAGTTGCTGGTAATGAAATAGCAATTTCTAAAGCTTTATTCACGGCAGGATAATATTTAGATAGTTCTAGTAAATCAATTATTTGTGTACTAGGATCACATGGTTTTCTTAGCCAAAATTCATACCAAGTCATTGTTTCTTTTTCAAAATTGTCAAGAAGGAATCCATATAAACGATTGATAGATTTAACTACTTCACTGAACTCTTGAATATTCATTTTTGTCATTTTTTTTAGATGTAAATTAAATAATGAAAATGCTTTTAAATTTTCATCAGAAAATCTATCGTTAATTGACATAATTATGGAATCTAAGTAAGGAATAAATAAAGATTGTCTAAAAAATTCATTGATATTATTAGTTGGATAATTGTCTCGTTGAGTTTGTCGAATAGCTCTTTGTGGTAGTTGTAACTCTAGACCAATTTTGATTGCAGTTTCTTCTGCTTTTTTGAATATTAAGTTAAATTGACACTCACTGTTACTTCTATCACTTTTTACAAGTTTTAAAATTTAAAAGTTTTAAAAAATCTCAGTGGGTGCAATGGCACCCACTGCCTCCCCCTGCGGGCGCCCCTGCGCCCCCATTGCCTTCCCAGTATCCGCTCTCTTGTACACGTATAAATAAATTATTTATCCTGATTTATATACATTCGGTTATATAAAGAAAAGCAAGATCAAGACCAAGACCAAAACTGCCATGGCTTTCGGTTTTGCTGTGTGCGTCACTAGTGCACACATACATTTATGTAATAATATATGTTTGTCGTTTGAAATTTAAACCTAAACGACACCGTTTCCGTGGCGGACACCGCACACCGGCGTCCCAGGCGATGACGGCGTTATCACGAAGATAACAGGAGATTTTCGAGTAGCGAACACGATTTCAGGGTATACGGGCGCGTACGCATTAGAGCAATTATTGTTATACGCGTCCCTGCAGAACGGGAGATCATTTCTCTCTCCTCCATGACGCGCGAGCGGTATCGTCTCGCCGTTACGAAATAACCGAACCGTACACGCATCGCACACAAATACACGTACTCATATCATATATGTATATGCATACGACGTGTAATAATAATAATATATCGTGTGCACGGACCCTAAAATAGACCCTGCGACTTTCGAGATTCATTAACGGTTTTGACGCTCTCGGGTTACCCAGTTAAATAAATATTTTGTCGTGTAATTCTGGGAGGAGTCGGTGGTCCGTCACGGCGATTTCCTCTCTATTCGTATTTATTTACTATTCCCCCCTCCCCGCCCCTTTCCGTCTTCTCGCCATTCTCCCTTATCAATACCGTGACTCTGGCGTTTCCGTCGTTCAATAATAATAATAATAATAATAATGATAATAAGGATCGTTAGAAAAATACATACGCGTGTAGTATGTATATATATTATAGGTAATTATTATCACCGCCTCGACAAACATTTGTTTTACTAAATGTCCGCCCTCCCCCGCGTGCACGATAATACGGGATGTGCAGCAACAGGTCTATCCCGGGGTGTGCGGCGGCGGCGGCGGCGGGGGGGGGGGACCATATTATTATTATTATTACGGTCGACGGCTGCGGGGCCCGGGCGAATATCGTATATATACGCGTATTATAATATTATGGTCGTCGTCGTCGCGTAGGAATTCCGCCCCGGTCCGTTTCTAATTGCCAATTACATTGATTTACGACCCCGGCGTGTACACCATATAACGATACCGTAATTAATCGTTATTCCCCGACGACTTTTTCGTGTTTTTTTTTTTTCTCTTCTGACGACCGACGGTTTTGACGTTCGTCTAACACCCGCGCGCCAACGGACACAATATTATTAGACACTATATATATACTCGTTTATACGTAGGCCGTATACGGATCGGAGAAAAATTGCAGCCCGACACAATTTATTATCGTCTCCTCCGCCGCAGTGTCGTACACGACTTGCAGGTGCAAGTGCATATGTGCATATGTGCATATATGTATTGTATATATATATATAGGTATTATATGGACTATATGCCCGGGTAAAAAGGAATAAGTCCCATTTTAACGATTTTTTTTTTTTCATTCCAAATTCTTGTCGATCGGCGTGAATAAAAACAAACGTCGAAGAACAGAATTTTGTAAAAATATCGATTCACAAAAAACGTTTTACTCTTGGATGTTTTTTTTTTTTTTTTTTTAGTTTCCCGAAAGTAGGGCTTTTCTACTTATTCTACCCTTCTACCCGGGCTATGAGCGCTCACCGTCCATATATCATAGAAATATTTAATGAGGGAGTGAGGGCAGTGGCATAGCCAGGATTATGCAATGAGGGGTGAGGGGGTTAAGTATAAGTTGAACTTTAAGTTTTTACATTTTTCATTAGGTTTGTTGTTGTTGCTCACATACTCTTAGTGGACCATTCGCAAGTTCTAGGTTCAGTGGTGTATATACAATAATAATCAAATAAAATTATAATACATTTATCGGGTTAAAACGTATGAAAATATAGGCGACTTGGGAGGGATTTACACTCCCAAAACCACCCTGACTACGCCACTGCGTGAAGGCCTTAACTTAAGACTTTTATTTTACGCCATACCGGTCGAAAATATTATTTTATACATTTATATAGTTAATAATGTATCAAAATAGTGGAAGCACTTCGCTCATGGGACAGGATACTCATCTTGGTGAATGTATATTATATTTGAAAGCAATGCATTTTTTTTGGTATTTTTTTCTACCACGTTTATCGAAAATAGCCGAAAATCGCTTAAAGGTCTCTAGTACAAACTAGATGAAATTTGCTACCAGGAATTGGGTTCCATGTACAGATTAGTTCATGTCTTCTGATCGAAAAGTTGTACACAGAAAAATAAAAATAAACATCATTGTAAGACCACTTGTTTCCTCTCTCCGTGAATCTAAGAAATCTAAAAAAAAAAAAACGGAAAATAAGCAAAAAGAAATTTTTTTATAACTTTTCCACAAATTATACATAGCGAAAACTTCATTTTGATTTTTTTCACAGTATCTGCAGTTTTAATTTTTATGAAAATCTAGTTTGAAAAAATGTGGACTTTCCAAGTTTTAACTATTTCGTATAATTAAATTTAAAAAAAAAACCGGTAAGTATAGGGAAGTATAGGTGGAAGTCGTTGGATAATATACATAGAATGTGAAAGCAATGGTATATCATTTCTTTTGATAAAAACGATTCTGAGCGGTGTGATGTACGTATACATAAATATTAGAGTTATAATTTCACCGTATTACAATAAATTTTCATTCACAAATTTCAGTATATACCTACCCATTATCCGAATAAATATTCCATTTTAGCCAGACACACACTTTGTTCAATTATAATAATTTAGAAACTGCACCCTATAGCAGCCTACAAATATAATAAAATATAAACCATATAGTAATATTGATCAATTTCAATAGTTTGAATCTAATTTTCATTATACGAGTAGGTACACCTTATGGAAGGAGATTTCTTCTTTCCTATCGGAAACTACAGGAAAAATCTAAAATGCTATGTATAGGGTAATATCTGATGTAGATTTCCTATCAATATCGTATACCAACGGCAAAGCTCCTTGTGGTTGAAAAAAATAAAATAAACATCATTGTAAATTCAATAGATTCATTGTTACGCTCAAAATTAAAAATGTGCAGAAACTAACGGGACCTACTTTAAAAACTGGACAATAAACGTCCCGTTGGACAACGGGATGCAATGCAAAAAAGGGGCGTATATGGGCTTCCACCCCGCACCCTCTATGAATGGCATAATTTTTGGCACTTAATAGGGCACTCATGGTTTATCTCCCGTCATGCTCATAATTATTGATTAAATTGATAACATTGACAAATATATTATAAAAGTTTCGAAAAATGTTTGTGATATACAAATCTAATAATAACACTTATATGTATTAACTATCACGAATAGAAATTATACTGATTAATTATAAACATATATCTTTAATCGTGCTCCCCATACTCAAACAACCATGCATAATAATATATTCGAGCTTGTTTAAGTAGGAGGAGGGATAGTGGTGTGAAAATAACTGTAGAAATTAAGTTGATAAGCAAAGAAAAAAAGGTCATCTATTTCCTATTTTTATAATTTGGGCAAATTGATTCCCAAAAATCTATTAAATTGCTTTAGAAAACAGTAAATAAGTTATAATATATATAAGACTGCGTTACATGAAATACACTTGTAAAATGTATTAATAATATTGTAATAACTCATAACATATATCAAATAAGTATCGTTTGCGATAACAAGAGTATAATCAAATACACGTGTTTCATTATTTTAAATCACGTTACAATATTATTTTAATATCAAGTGTTTATAAATTATTACGTGTTTTTTTTAATTTAAAAAAATATGACCGTGCGCTGGAAGAAGAATTTTCATGTCTCGAAAGAATTTACAACACTAGTGATTTTAATTAAGAGGACGCGTGATACCCGCATTTGCTGTCTCCATCTAACCTAATGCTAAAAAAGGAAATTTACGGTTTTACATCCTTTTATTTCCCAAACTCAATATGCTGAGGTTTGCACCTTCACATACTAGGGGAGTCGAAGATAGTTATCGATATCTACGACAAGCATAATTACCAAATTATTGGACGGGCTTAGTAATTATGACCGGCTTGCATCAGGGGTCCACCAGCGAGAAAAATCTCCTTGGCTACCTTATTTGCTACCTGAGAGTCGAATCGGAGACCTTAAGCGCCGATATACGTGTTTTAATAATTGCTCGACCACAGTCGCCTCTACTGATATTATACGAAATTTACGTTCAGCATTTTTATCACAACTTTATAATTTCTAATATCAGAGTAAATTATAGTCTATTAGTTACTAAATTTATAATCGAGATCATTATCTATACTGTGGCGTCATCATTTTTTCGAAATTGTGTAAGGAGATATATAACTATTTTAAAAATTCATTAATTAAAATAGATATAATCTTCATTAAAATTACAATTTCAGAAATAAGATGACGCCACGGTATAGATAATAATCTCGTCTATAAATTCGGCAATTGGTCAATTTAATCTAATATTAAAAATGACAAAGTTATGATACAAAATACTGAACGTAAATTTCTTATATTATTATCAGTTGGTTAGGCGGAGTCAGCAAATATTAGTATCACGTTCTTTTAAATGTACATTGTTCTTAATTTTAGGTACCCACATAAAAATTTTCAAATATGTGGTTGAATATATTCTAAACGTAAGCGTAGTTTATTTTTTAAGATTTCTCTTTTGACATTTAAAATATTGAATTTTTATATCGTTTTGATAGATGAAACTATCTAGAAACATATTGCTGCAGGCATCCATGTTAGGGTTATCTTTCGAGTTCATGATCAACGAACACATGATTTCGGAATTGAAATTTAAACCGATAAATAATACGATTACGAAAAAAGGAAATAATAATTTTTGCATTATCAAAATATATCCAAAATGTTTAATACTTAAGTACATATCACGTTTAGACGTTAAAAATCTTCAACAATATTTGAACAAAACCATATGACATTATAACCGTTAAATATCCTCTAAAAATCTTGAAAATGTTGAAATATGCAATAAATTAATATTGTGTGATTCTTCGATAATTATATTGGTATTGTGACGTTTTTCGTGTAAAATATTATAATTATAATATTATATTATCATATAGGACCATTCACACTATAAATACTTGCAGAAAGATTTATTAACGTTTTTTGTTGTTAATTTTTTTAGGTTTTTTAATTTGCATTTAGTTTACGAGATTATTTTAACAAAGTTATTTGCCAAGTTGTTTCATTTATATTTTTTTTAGAAAACGTAAAAAAAACACACACACACACACACACATAACAAAAGCATTAAATAGTTTTGTTGTTTTCCTCTCGCCGACAAACTATTAAACGAAATAAATGAACCACTAACAAGAATAGGTCTCTCCCGTTATAAATTTTAATGTTATCAAAATTGTTGCGTATTTTAGTTTATTTGTTTTTTTTATATATATACTACAACGAAACGTCTACAGTACAGGGACACAGTATAATTATTGCGGTGAACCGAGCCAAGAAAAATCGAGTTAATTAATTTGTTAGTATTCGTATATTATAATCGTACACACGTGCCAGAAACGACTTTTATGGAAAATTACTACACTACTATACTTAGGTGTATAATTTTTTTTTTTTCGGTTTCCTTATTTGTAAATAATAAAAACAGTAGAGTCTTTTGCATGTGCTCACGCAATTGTCTGTAGAAAGAAAGTGTATAGTGAAAGAAATAGATAATGAGGTACTAAATCTCATTATTTCATTCAAATTTATAAAATAAAATAAAAAGTATTGGGAAATTCATTTAATTTTCAAAATGGGTTTTTTTATTTACAAAAGGACCTTTAAAAAAATTTGGACTTCTAAATAGTTAAAATATATATAATATGAATACCTAATTTATAATATATGTATATTATTTTTTATGACCCAATTAAATGTTTGAAAGTTTAAATATAAATTATTATAATTTGTCGCTATATATACCTAACAATATATAGGGATACCTAACTAATTGATGTTAGGTTAACATTCATTTTTTTTTTTTGTTCAAAGCAATGTACATATTATACAATGTATAATTTAGACATTTGTTTCGTAGTTCAGAGATTCCGAATATCTTATTTTTTTTTTTGCGATACAGGACTTATATTTTTATATTAAAATAAAATTGGCATCGGCCGTTAGCCGGTATTGATCTTGTTTTCAAGAAACTGCTAACTCATAAATAGTACAAAGAGACGTCTAACCGTTATGACTATCGTACTTTTCCGTGTGACAACCCCGTTGCAAATATTTAACAAAGCAAGCTTATCGTAACTATATGAGCCAATTTAATTTATCCCTATCCAGAAGTGCTAACAATTTTTGGAAATTCATTCGTAAACATAAATCACTATCTAGTATAACTAGTCTAGTAATCCTCAATATAACGTGCAAATGTGTTATCTAAACATTTGCAATCCTTCTATAATAATGTACTAACTGTAAATCTATTCCTCAATTCCTATCCCACTTCAACTTTCAATCTGCCTAGTAATACATATTTTTCTGTTGAAGATGTTTATCGACAATTAAAGTCTCTTTGTGGTAATTCTTCTCCTAGCTAGTTCTGATGTTATTTACGAGATTCTATGTCCCGGCCCCATTGGTTATTATTTAGAAAATCGCTTGATAAAGGTACTTTCCTATCAACTATAAATATGAGTTCTTTTTTATATCCAATAAAAACTCCTTTTAAAGTTGTGAATCATCGACCTATTGCCAAATTCTCTCACGTAGCCGAAGTGTATTAATCTATTGTTATTCGCTCTATCCAATTTTCGATTAACACATTTTTGATCGATGAACAACACGGTTTTTTGGCTCGGTCAACCATTACTTGCAATATTGTATTTACCTCTTTTATTTTTTAATTATATGTCAGAAATCTCAAGTAAATGTCTCATTACGCATTCATCCGGTGTACCTCAGGGCGCCATTCTTTCTTTATTACTGGAGTTATATATGGAGCCAATTATATTCTACATCACATTCAGCCACTCATATTTTCTGATGGTATAAAATGTATTATGCATATATGAAATCTGAATGATGCCTCACTTCTTCAATCTGATCGGTTGGCGTATTCAGGTGTATCCCTAGGACTATGATTCAATGTATCGAAATGTCCTTACTTTCGTATCACCTAACTAATTCTTGTCGCTTACACTATTTATAGTATTCCGATTAGATACTCTTTCAAATTCTGTCTGGGACCTTGGTTTTCATCTTTCGTCAAATCTATCCCCCAAATTACACTTTCAGAAGATCTGCTGTAATGTCCTCAAAATCCTTGGGTTTTCTGACGTATATCCTCTAAATTCAAGTGTTAAAACAATCGCTAAAAACACTCTGTTGTCCAAACTTTTAGATGAAACCGACTTTTACCATAAAATATGAGCTTGAATAATTTATACAGTTTCAATTGTTAAATGATATCAAACATTACACATTATACATTATGTAAAAATCATACTTATATTGTAGTATTACAGCTGTTTTAGTATTTCGTTTGATATAGTTTTTTCTTATACACATTGTCATAGTGTAGTTTGATGTTTTGCTTCTTTCACATTTTCATGACTTTGATAATGCATTTTTGAAAAGCGTATGTCTACATAATATTACTTACCTATATATTAGATATTTACATTATATACTCGCGTTAAAAAAATGGCCGTTCATACACTGCTAAAGTATTTATCCCCCATATTTATTAGTAGTGTTTTATTTTTACGTACAGATTCTTAGGTAATTGAATTAGTTTTTATCGACGTTTTACACCAATATCGGAATTAAATTATCGTTTAAAGATACTCGTGAAACGATTATTATAATTCACACGTCATAATTCAGTATGAAATTGGATACGGCTAGACTTATTTTCAACTATATGGCCTGGGTCAAGAATGTTCTATATATTATCTAATATTATTATATGGCTTTTATATAAAAAATTGTCTTTAATTTTTAATACTTACATGTTCGTATGGAAAAAAATTGCTGTAAAACGAAATTTAAATCACCACGACAAGAAGCTGACACGTTTGAACGACGATACATTATGTATACGTATGTAATAATATACCATATATAGCTGCAGCTATTCAATATATTACCTGCATACTATACAAGTAGGTAGACTTTACGCGTGTAGTACGGTAGCTGTTATCAGTTTCGCGATATCTCGCATTTCTCCGGCGAGGGTCCGACGACGATTTATTATCTTCCATGATATATTTTATACTAATAGTACCTATACCGTCAAGTAGTCTTGCACAGTATACAGACTGTACACTGTACAGTGTACATATATTATATTACGTGGTTTTTGCGCAATAAACATATTATTATTATTATTATTATTATTAAACACACACCCGGTGTTCACGGCGATTTGTAGACACGGTTATAAATGGAAATTAAAAAAAAAAATTTTATATAATATATTGTTATTTACCTAATAACGACGACGATAGTTTTCGTGCCGCCAATGTGGCACGCCTATTTACACACCATGATTATATTATATTTCGTGTACGCGTATTGTATATACACTTCGAGAGTGCCACTCTGTTTTCAGTATATATTTTATTATAATATTGTCGTACATAGTATGGTCTTATCGCGTGTTCGCCGGTCAATCTTTAAGCAGCGCAGACTGCCAAAGAAATTAAAATTATAACTATATACGAGTTTTTACATTTCCAGACAATTAAATAACGCATTACGGACATTTCCGTTCAGAAAAATCCGAGTAATGTAAATATTTTCAATATATTTTTTGCCGAAAACGTTTTCCGTATATTAAAATATTCGTAAAATTGACTGTTTTTTAACTAGGCGTATTATATTATTGTATAATCGTACCTATGTATGTATATATATATTGTATATATATTATATATGTATGTATATTTATCATACATGCGAAATACCACAAATTGATTTTTCAGACCTAAAATTTCTGTAAAACATTATTAGAATATTTATTATTATTAATATCTTCTGCATTTTTATTATAAAAACATATATATACGAGTATATAAATTCACAGTTTTATATACTCATATTTCCTAAACTCCAACATGCTTAGGTTTGCGTATTTACATACTAGAGGAGTCGATAATGGTTTTTGATAGTTACGACAATACAATCAGCTAGCATAGCTATCAAATTATTGAACGGGCTTAGTAATTATGGCAGGCTCGCACCAGTGGTCAGTCACCGCTGGTGAACAAAATCTCGTTGAATTCCTGGGAGTCGAACCAGGGACCTCGTACGCCGAAACACGTTTTGCCACTCGACCATAGTCGACCCTCATCGTATAAATACACATAATATATCATATTACGTTCTTATTAATTATTATTAACGATATTAAGAACATTTTTTTTAAATAATATACATTTTTTAGGTGCCTATACAATCTACTTATATATAAATTATTATTTAATTATATACCTACTTTAATAATTTGTGCCGTGTATTTGGAATTGGATGGACCTCATCGATAACGACATCCCCACGTTTATGACCGCTTCCTGATACCGATATCATATTGAAACATATGTTGTATATCATATGCAGATAATAAGTATAATATCAAAATAAAATAATGATTACTAAATACCACAGAATTATGTGTATCAAAAAAAATTCTGAAAAATGTAAAAAAAATCCCGGATAATAAATTGATAAAATTTGTTTGAAAAACAACTTTGTCATTTATGTACATTTAACTGTTGGGAAGTTAAATAATTATTGTTTCAGCAAAGTATAATATACATATCAAAATGATATACTTTTAGATTCTGAGCGGATCGAAGATCCTAATAGTGGTTTTACATTACTTATAATTTTTCTGTGAACCTTTTTTTGACCAAAAGACTTGATCCAATTGGTACATTTTTCGGTACAGAAAATTTCCATAGGAATGTAAGTATTTTTAAGAGATAGTTTTTCGATTTTTTGAATTTATTTTTTATCATATGGTAATAATTATCAAATTGAAAGATTACTGTAAAATTAACAAAATGATATTAATAATGTATATATTAATTTAATAAAAACGATTTTTATCATTATTATTTATTATAATTATATCATTATATATATATATATATATTATATCATTATTATAATTACATTATAATTAAATGTTGTAAATATAACAGATGGTAGATTTGTTAACTGCAGGTAACAAATCCAATTTACTATGTTCAACCGTATGATTTTTCAGTGAATATGCTAAATATATTGCTAATATTGAAAATTTAATATGGGTACATTATACAATATATATAATAAAAATGCGAAAATATAATCCTTTAAAAAATATATTTATTTTCAAATAAACAAAGTAAGGTTTGCTTTATCTAAAAAGTTAGGTATTTAATAAAATGTTCGATAAATGCAGAATTAATTTTTGTTTAGGTACAGAAAAATTCATATTTTTACGCAATAAAACCATATGTGGCATTTATTTATCATAAAATACGATTAACCTGTAGAATAAAATATATGTAAATGCATACAAATACTTCATAGGTATATAATAATGATGACTATAATATAATATATATATATAGGAATATAAATTGTATAAACTCGTATGTATCTAGGCGTGGATCCAGAGGGGGTAGACTAAGGAACTTTAGTGCCCCCACTCTTGGACTGATATCATTATAATATATACAGTATGTTTTGCCTTTAAAGGTAAAATTAATTATTGAATTGAAATGGAATTTTCGGAGGGAGCTAGGAGAAATAACTAGTATGCTTCGATGAAAAAGTATATATATTTTGGGAATTTTTCAAAATATTAACTCATTTGGTGCGAAATATAATTAGATCTTTTAAATAGCATACCCTATTTTTGACACTGTATTTGGATAGGTATATTTATTTAAAATAATTTTAATGTTAAAATTATAATCCTAAATCCAAAATTAACAAATAGTTCATCCATTTGAAATTTGAAAAAACCGATTATTTTAAAATTTGAAATAACTATAAATCGGTTAATGTCGGGCTTATCGCAAAATAACTGGAAATAATTTGCGGGTGACGAAATCAACCAATAAATATTTTGAGTCATAAAAATTATTATTTAAAGTTGCAAAAAGTATTTATCTTTTTCAAATTCAAAACGATTGTAACTTAAAATTTAAAACTTGCAAATCAATTTGGATAGAATACTTTTTTTTAAAGTCATTTGATGTATTAATCATGACCCTAGACCCAAAATTTACTGAATTATATCCGCTTTAAGTTTTAAAAGAGTCGATACAAATGTAAAACAAATGTAATTTTGCTAATTTTTATTTTAGAGCCCTAGTTTATGAATCAAAATCACAAAAAAAAAAATAAAATAAAACAGGCTTTTTAAAAATAGCAAGTTATATTATAAAAGAGTTAATCATTAAACATTTTTTCCAAAGTGTGTATACTATACGTATAATAGTAAAACCTAGTACTATCCACAAAATCTCCTTTTCCATCCAATATCACCCGGATGAAATATTTTATTTTACCCTTAAAAAAACCCACTGTATATATAATTCTCTGTGAATTTTTTGGATAGCTGTTCATGCATTAGCCCCCACCCTTCCCCTATCATCCATTTGAAATTTCTACATCCACGCTTAGCTGTATTATGTACAATTTCACCAAATACAAACAGCATTCGAAACTCTCAAAAAATATATCTTGACAAATGAAGACATAAGTGAAGAACTTTATAATTATTAGGTAAATATATCAAATTACAAATAAATATTGATAAAAATAGTTGCAAAATTCGTAAAAATAAATAAATATATCCAGGAGATTTTTTTTTTTAATACCTAAACCATATACTGATATACCTACATAAATCATTATATATATATAATATAATATTATATTATATTATATTATATTATATATAATTATTATATTATATTAATATAATTTATTATTAGAGTATAATATATTATGCTATCACATAGTATATATAGAATGTATTGACAATTAAATACTATATAATGAGCTATAAACAAATAATATAATAAATAATATTAAATTAGATTAAAATTAAACGAATAATACTAAATTATTAAAATAATGTACGAGTATGTTAAGTATTAATTGACCTTCACTGATAATATTGTGTAGTTTGGGCTATTGTACTCTAAAAATTTACAATTTTGTCGATAAAAAATTTAAAAAAATTAATATTTTAAACCGTGGAAAATGTTTTTGTATAAAAAATAAATTGTATTTTATGAGCACTAAGACGGTCAATACTTTTTTTTACTATATAACATTAAAAAATTTAATTAAATTGTAATAAAATCGTAGGTTTAAATCATGAAAAATAAACTAAGATCTATGAAAGTACTATAAATAGGTAAATAAAATATTATAATATAATTTTTATAGCTTTCGTTATTGAAAAGTCAACAGGACACGTTAAATAAACAAGTACCAAATCATGGTTTGAATTTATTTTAAAATTTTATAAAAACTCGAAGGGAATCAAATTTTGTTAGACTCCAAAATTCCTTAGTTTGAATCTGACCTTAATTATAATCAATTATTAGACGTTATAATCGAAATAACCTTAAGATGTTTAATAAAGTCTAATAAAACTCTTATTGCAAACTTCCCATCCCATTATCCATCAACAAATGTAATAAATGCGTACCGATAACTTAATAATGAGCAATAAAATCAATAAATCATTGAATAATTTTATGATAATTATTTTATTTTTTCAGTATATTTATTTTGGTTCATTATATTTTTTTTAGGACACACACACACACGCAATGATTTTATTTAGTTATAAATCTGTTTTTACAAGGCAAACATATACTTAAAAATTTACCTTATCGTATGTATCACTGCAACTAAATCAATAAAAACCACAAATATTAAGATCGCTGGCTCAGAGTAAAACAGTTCTGTCATTAAAATATTTACATTTTTCTCTAAAAGACTGAATCAAAGAATTTATAAACTTACTAATTATACCAATTATTATTTGCGAATATTTGCAAATTGATTTTTAAAATGTGCAGTTCAAAAGTGTTTTTTTTTTAATTTTTTTAAAACATTTTTGCGGTTTTTGATTAATTACTCGAAATTATTTGATTAATTCCAAATTAACGTCAATATTTTACAATTTAATTTTAAATATTATTGGTATATTGGCATATTGGTTTTAGGTTTTTAAATATATGTTTTGATACATTATATTCCCGTTGTGTCGGTCTGTCCGCCCTATATATACGTTATTATATATTTACAAGTGACATTGTTTATTTGACAATCGATTGTCTTTACATTTTTTTATTCATAGTTATAATAATATAATATAATATATAATAATAGTAAAATAAGTGAAAATTAGTGCGCTCGATGAGTGTGTTTTTCATAACGTCCACCTGCCTGTTTCTAAAATTCGTTTCTGTGGTTATCAATATCAATATTTTCAATTGTTATTCGTTTTGTTGTTTTTAGTTTTCTATACATAAGTGTAGTAAGTTAAACAACTTGTTTTACAAATATATAGTTAAGGGAATTATAGTTCATTGTTTAAAATAAAATAAGAAATGGGAAATCAGAACACTCGTAGAGCATTCTGAGCTGTTTAAAATAATTATTGATATACCAAAATGATGTTCTTCACGATTTTAGTCAGATTTCCTGCACATTTCCACGATTACTTACAAACCAACGCCAATTTTCAAGAAATCAATTAAAAATTATTTTAATTCATTAAGCTAATATATTTTATAACCTAGTCCAGTGCACAAAATATATTTTTATTTGGTCATTGTCAAATTGTCAAAGAAATAAATCCGTTGATATTAAAACTTCAATCAACCTTGAAAGAGAAATGCCAAACCAATGTCGATGAAACTTGAGATTTAGGCTCTTTTTGACCAAAAAGAATCTGTGGCTATTTTTTCAAGAAATTGGAATTTTTATTTTTCACCTCCATTTTTGAGGTGTTTTAAAATAAAAAAATTGACTGGAAAATTACCATAGTACCTGTTGTTGTCCCAATGTATTTGTAATGAACATATACCAAGTTTCAGTTTTTCAGTTTTCTCGTTTTCCAGCTCAATCATATAATGTTGCCGTAGTCGAGGCTAAATATTTTAGAATTTATTAATTTATGAACGTCAACTGGTGACATGTGGTTGACTACTTTTGACAATATCTAATATCATTATCATTAAAAAAAATATAGAAATATATTATACTACCAACGTATATTACGCGTATTAAGTATTGCGACTGATAAATTATTAGATACTAATTTAGCTGATTGAACTACCAGTTTCCAATAAATACACAATAGGCTTTTAATTTTTATAGCTTAATATAAAATTTTGCTGTTCTAACTGGAAGTAAGAATGATTTGACAAGTCATATTCGCCGAGTCTGCGAATAACCATAATAGTTCAACAACTTACTAAGACATTTTTAATGAATTTTTCAAAGATTTCAAAAACATATTGGGTATCTATATACATTTTTAATACCGACTTTCTTACGTAGGTAGTAAACTACTTTATGGAATGAACCCTAAAGGTGGGTTCACAGCTCGCCGTGTCGTGTCGTTTTGTGTCATATTGCGAGAGTATGGTTCACAGCTAACCGTGCCATTTTACCTTATCATTGATACCAAAAATCATTATCATGGAATGTTATCAGTTTTATTTTTTCCCGGGTTTATTTTTCATGCCTTTTAAATATGTTAAATCGTTACGTCGTTTCGTTTTGTTTTGTGCAATTGTGTTTGGTTAATTTTTTAAAATTGTAACATGTCCCGTTCTCATAGAAATCATATTTACAAATATAAAGTACGAGTATATTTT
>JAIPRL010000273.1:0-96566 GCA_025469235.1 Pemphigus obesinymphae | reverse complement strand
ATTATTAAAAAAAAAAAATCCGAAGTGCAAGGGGAGGATCTATCACCCAAATCCCCCCCCCCCGTAAATACGCCGCTGTATTATAGGTATACCCGATACCTAAATCATTCTAACGGTCTATATTCACTTCTGTATACTTAACGATATTATATTACTTACAACTATATATAGGTACTGAGTTATATTTACTTACTCGTTACTATTCGAGTTACTCCCGACCATATTGACGTATGTCTACGTTTTTAATGCAAGTAACAACCATGTTCATTTTAAGTATTATTTTAATAATATTTTTTTTAAATAAAATATAAAGTTATATCTATAACTTTTTAATATTTATTTTCCATATCAAAATCAATATCATGCTCAAAAGTCTAAATTTAAATTAAATACATTTTCAATAAATGATCTAGTATATTTGCGATTCTATTTCTTTCAAAATACTAGGTACAATAGTTGATATAACGTCTATATATATATATAGTTAGTTGTGTACCAGAAATATAATATGGTATAATATAATGACTAAAAAATAAAAATTGATACATCCCACAATTTTCGAAGTGGTACAATGAGTAAATTTTTTAATCCTGCATTACTACAGTATTCGAATATTACGTTGTTACTATACCATTGGCTCGAGAAACCCAATTAAAAAATAAAATATATCGAACACTCTCAGATCATTCATTTTCAATAAATACAACTTTAAATATTAATAGTCATCTCATAAACATATTATATTAAATATATCAATAAATAGGAAAAAAAAATGAACATGAATAGTTTTCTTATTGAAAATAAAAACAAAAATCGCCGGTCAGTAATGGGTGGAAGCAGTTCGCTCATCGTTAGGTATGATACTGGTAGTCGATATATTTAATTTGAAAGCAATGATTAATCATTTATTTTGATAAAACTATATTGAGCGAATCTTCAGTGTATATAATATGAGTATTACTGTCGGTAATAACTAATATTAACTATTTTAAGACAATAAAATTTCAAGTCTATGGCCTATTGTCCCCCTAATATTCGAACACGTTTCATACCGAAATAATACATAATATATTATCGAAAAATTTTAATGAGTATTAAAATTAATTAAAATTGTTATCAAAAAATTTGTGAGTAGCGATTTTTAAAATTTTTTTAATATAGGTGGAATGACAATTTTAATATTTTATACAATTTTCAAGTCTTAAAACTTAAAGTTAACTCTTTTATGATAAAAAAAACTTCAAAGCTGAAAATTACTAAAATAGCCTAAAATTGGGTAGGGGCATTTCTTTACGTTAATTTTATATTTATATACATTTTACGTAAAAATGTCAAGACTTTTGACCATTATTTACGGAATCACAATAAAAAATCATATTTGATTTTAATGATATCGTGCTTTTACCGTCTTTCATTGAAGTTTTTGCTGTTTTTTATCTTACACGTTTATCGAAAATCAAAAAATTACCTCTCAAAAGTATATCAACTAGATGCATTTTGCTACCGGAAAATGGTGCTGCGCGTATAATAATTGTAGAACTCCTTCTTATAGAATTTTTATGTATGGATTATGGATATAAAAAAAACACATTGTATCTAAAATCTAGAATTTAAAATGTCCTTACTGACCAAGAAAAGAAAAACAATTAAATATGTATAAATAAATAGTTTATACACTGATTACACACAAAAATTGCATGTTCTTAGGCATAAATAAATTTTATATTTATAACAAAAACATATTGACTCTTACTATCAGGATTCAGGACACAGATAACAGCCTTTGGTTCCAGGTTTTATATACCAAGTTTCTAATACAATAACGTCGTTAATACACCCGAGTCTAATAGATCAAATAAAATATATCATATCGATTTATAAATAAAATAAAACATCATTTTCCCGGCAAATTATGTAATCGTAAGCATTTGCCTTGACTATAAAGGTGCTCGAGATGAAAGTATTAACAATAATGCCAACAAAATACAATTGAAAATTATATTTACAACTGGGTCTATTAGACCCGTAGGGTTAACGTAGAGTTAATCCTTATTTATTTTGTTTTTATAAACACCTGTATTGTACTTATATATAATAATGCATAGTGCAAGTCCATTTTCATCTCCTTTGTCTCTTCAAACGCTTTTCAGTTTCGTCTTCTGTGCTACAAGAGTGCATTACTTTACAGTTAGCCCGACGGAGTACATATTTTAATAATTATACTTCACCGTGTGCACTTTCATTTTTGTATAAAGCTCACTCGATATTTTTCCCTTTCTTCTAGAACTAAAATCCTTAGAAAGTTCTACGCGAACAATAAATATTGTCTGTTACGTTAATTAAACAATATATACAATAGCGCCGCTATTATAGAGAACGCTGTGATGTCTGAGATTTATTTACGGAAAGGTGCAAATGAAACTGCGAAATTTACGTTGGACAGTTGACAGCAGTATATTTTTTGTATCGAGAAAACAAAACAAATCTATATAAATATCATATTATAATAAAATAGTAATTATTATTCTGCACGTTTTCGCCAAAAATATGATTGTGTAACCATTATAAGTTAGATTCGGTTAGGTTAAGTATGAGGATGCACATTTAAATGCAAATTTTGAATTTTCCATGAAATTTAAGTGACCAAATCAATTTATTAATAACACTAGACGAAGAGATTATTTGTGAATTTTTAAAATTGGACTTTCAAAAATTATTTAAAATTACTTGCTAACCCTCGCCCCCTCTCTCAAAAACAAAATACAAATATGAATAGTGACTTACCGACGAAATTGGTTGGGGTGCCGAGAGGTGTACACCGCCCACAGGAATCATATTTTGAGGTATTGGCACGGATTTTTCCACGACCCGGTCCGAGTTGACAAACATCATGGCGGGTTTTCGATAATGAGTCTCGTCGACACCTCGCTCGTAGAACCATTGTAATGCATCCGTGACGACCCAGCCATACGTGTTCTCCAGCCGCCGGACAAACGTGTCGGGCGCAGCGTACGAAGCGAACAGCCTGGCGGCGTACGACGGACTGGGCCGGGTGCCCACCGCCTTACTCTCCACCCACGAAGCCATGGGTGACGGAAACACGTACACAAGGGGCACGTCACCCAGGGCAGCAGACACGCGCGACGTGCACTCGGACGACACGAGCTCGACGATGACCAGATCGTACCGGCCGCCGGTAAAGTGACCGTCGGCCGCCATCCGGTCAATGCGGTCGCACGCTGTCCTACTCTTGTCAACGGCGATGCTCATGAACCGCCACGCTTCACCGAAATCCGCGATAGCCGTGCTCGCATCCAGCGACAGTTTGTCCGGTACGCCCAACTGCAGCGGCACTTCCACGTACCCGCAGCCGGCCGAACCACCGCTATCGCAGACGCCGGCGGCTACCGAAGATGACGCGAACGGCGTGTACACCGTAACGTTGTGATCACCGCCGGTGGCCAGAGCCTGCAGTACCGCTCGCATAAAGTACCAATGACTTCGGGCCGGCAGCGGTTCGATGGCCAACACGTTGACGGCCGTCGCCCTCGGCACCGCCGCACAGAACACAACGATTAATACGGCGACAACGGTCACGGCGAGGGTAGCGGAGGCCCGCCGTTTCAAAACTTGTTGCATTCTGATGTGATTTACTATTAACGTTATTAGAACATGATAATATGGACGTGCACGTCACGCCCGAATCGTGTCAACCGAACAAGTCGATGATACGAAAAAATATGTATTATTTTCGACTGTTTTTATATTTTAATTCGAAGTTTTGAAATTAACGATTGTCTTCCCGTCATTTCTCTTCGCGTAATTTTTATATTATTTTTTTTTTTGTATATAAACGTCTTACACACGTATCAACACAAATAAATTCGAACTAGAGACTGCAGTACATTTCCGATCCAATTAAAATATGAATCTTATCTGTAAACCCGAACATAATATCGAGCAAAGTTCAAAATTTATAATATTATATAGAACTAGGACTGTGCAATTATTTTTTATTTATATTTATATATTTTTTATAATTATTTTATTTAATCGATTATATCGATTAATCGAATTTCCGATCAATGTTCGATTAATCGATTAATTTAATAATCAATTAATCGAATAATCAGTAATTGATGTATTAATTAATTTAATAATATTATAAAATTGTTATGAAAACTGATTTTTATGCATCAATTAATCAATAATTCGATATTAATTGATTTAATCGAATCACCGATTAATGGATTTAATCGCTCATCCCTATATATAGGACTATATTTAGCACTGGTAAACTATATGCAAACAAAAAAATATTTATAGATTGTCTAATTTATTATAAGTTATATATTTTTATTATATACGAATAATAATTGTATATGAAACAAATTTAATATAATAAACCCAATCGTCGTATTTTTTTCACATAAATTCAAATGGTCTAACAGCTGGTGTGAACTCGATGAAAATCCAGAATATTCACTAATACAAACTATCAAATTATACTAAATATATATGTATATACAGAGTGATTCAAGTTTCACGTTACATCAATTATTATCAAAAAATATATATTATATGAAAGTGTTATAAATATCTATATGAACATTTAGAAAAATGAAATTTATATTATAAAACGCTCTTTTATATACCTACATAAAGGATTTTGGTAAAATTTTTTTAAATCAAATAAGAACCTTTTATTTTTCGCCAAACATCACGTTTAGATTGTTACAAATATTTTTAATGATGTATTTATTTATTTATTACTGAAAACAACATTTTGAGTAGAAGTTGTTGAGTAGGAGTTTTGGAGTAAATATCATTTTTGATAAAAATTTGTTCTAAATCGTTTATTAATTTTCCCAACAATTTTCTTAATAAAATAGAAAAACTGCGAAACAATGTAAAATTTTCATAGTTGTAAAAGTAACAAATAAAGTTGCCATAGTTTATATAAAAATGTCATTTTTTTATATAATATACATAATAAGCAAAAAAAAAAGTCATCAACTCAATTATGTCCTCCCCCCTCCCAAAAAAAAAAAATAAATAAATAAATGCTAGAGCCACCACTGACATATCATACATAAATAACATACATATAACTATAATAATATTTATACATATGGTAAGGTCATCAAATTTTAAAATTTTTGTTTATGGTTATATTCAGTGTTTGGGAAGAACAACGTTCATGAATGCACGTTCATTGCGTTTACTTTCATATTTTATGAACGACACATACTAACGCCACTCGTTTCTGTTGAATAGAACGTGAACATGAACGACATTCATATTTTTAAGGAATCTTAACGAATTTTAGACCGTTCAAATTAAATTAAAATATATTAAAATTTCTCTATAAACCTTATTATATTAAAAAATAATGCTCAAAATTCCAATTTCCTTGAGTCCACTATAAAATGAAAACTATAGTTTCTATAAATCGGTAATTTTCTAATAAATATATAAGAAATACTCGTACATATAATTTTTTAATAATTAATTAATTAATAAAAATGAACACTTTCATATTTTTAATGTGAATGTGAACGGATTCTTTTTAAATACATTTGAACGTGAACGTGAACGTGAACAAGTTCATTTTATACGTACTGAACGTGAACGAATTCAATTTTTAAGCGAACGTTCCGAACACGGGTTATATTTATATATGTACCTGAATAATATATTAAACCGAGTTCCACTAAAAATTGTTTTATAGAATACAAAAATGTATCATTATTTATATATCCACCATTAATATCCTACCCGATAAGTGAAGTGTTTCCACCACATGCTTGTCGCTTTTTTAAAAATATTTTTCAAAGTCCAAAATTTGTTAAATTAATATTTATATTTTTTATTTATATATTTATAAATAATATATTACTTTTAGGTACAATTTATATAAAAATAAGAGTTTTCATTTGAAATTCAAAAGTCGATCTCCAAAACTGTACTTAAAAAGGGCTTAAATCTTAATTAATATATTTTCATTTATTTTGAATATTTAAAATTTTAAATTTTAAATAACTAATTAATGTTTAAAACAACAAAATATAATTAAAATATCAGTATAAATATTGAATATTTTTCCACGAAATCCTAATATAATTATATTATTTATTAACAAATAGGGTAAAAATTAAATAATTATAGAAGTGTACGCATTCATAATTATTGAACTTTTAATATGAGTACACAAGAATAGAAGGGTAATTGTCCTTTTAGTCTTTACCGCCCACACATTCCACCAATAATATCCACTACTAACCAAAATCAAGGATTTTTCATTATCCTTTAAATCGACCACGTTGTTCTTGGCGGCTACTTCAAGGGTTCTTTTTTACTGAATTGTTGATGTGCATTACTATTATTTTCGTACAATAGACCCTGATTATGTAGAATAAGTTTATTGTGTACATTAATCCCATCGCGTCTTCCGTGTAATAGAAAACTTATAATTCATTGTTATTGAAAAGGGTTTCGTTTTTTTAACTTGTTGGTCTCTCACAGTCAACAAATGTATAATAGTTATTTAATCATTTCTTTAAATCCAACATTTTGCATTACAGCATAAAATTCCATGTACGTATATACGGTTTTGTCAACAGAACAGAGTATTACTACTAATAGGGACTACTATATAGTAGTGTTGGTAAGGAACGCATTCCAAAAACAATGATTCCTGGGACTAATAACTTTTTTTGAGGAACGAAGGAATGAACGAATTCTTTCATTTTTTAAAGGAATATAGGAACGTTATATATATATATATATATATATAATTTCATTTTTCTCTAAATTATATTTATAATTTATATACAAGTATATTATATTAATATTATTATAATATATATAAATATATTATACCTATTATTAATATAATAATATACATTATATACCTATTATATATATATTAAACTAAAAATGTTCAAAGTTCACAACTTGTTGAATCACTGTTTCAGTGTTTTTTTAGTCAAGTTTTTTTTTTTTTTAGTTTCAGTGTCTTTATTTCATTCTTTGAATTCATATTTAGAATAAAATAATTTTAGTTTAATAACTACAATAATAATAATATTGTTAATATTTTTTTCTGTGATCAACTTTTCGACCAAAAAATTTGAACCAATTCGTATACATGTGTACCCATTTTCTTGTAGGACATTTTATCCATACGTGTTATAGTTAATAACAGATCTTGAAATAAACTAGTTCAAATGAACTAAGTTCAAAATGCATAAATGGATCAAAACAAGTATAATTTTTGTTTGAATAAACTTTTTTTTAATTTCAATTTTACACATTTTTAGACTAATACTAATTATTCACCTATATTAAATTAATTATAATTACTTTAAAGTTAAATTCAATATCACCATTATCTTACCAGACAAACGAAGTGTTTCGCACATCCTATATACTAACCGCATTTTGTTGTAAGGGAGAAAGGGAACGAGGCAGGAACGAATTATTTAGTTTTTTTTTTAGGAATGGAACGGATAATTTTAAACATTAAGAGAACGAGGAACGGAATCGAATTCCTAATAGTATCAAAAGAACGAGAAACAAACCGGTTTCCTAAACCTATATAATGAGTGGGAATATAATTACACATTTGTATATAACCTAGAAGTTTTATGTAAACCCAACATAATTTAAAATATTGTTTTCAAAATATGATTTGTCTTTGCTTTCGAGTCTTAAATAATAACACAACACTGACTTGCACCAAGTTCTGACGTAAACATTGCTTCGTAGATACTCAATATGTGTATAATAAGTATACACTGATTTATTGCATCTACGTAAGTATAGGTACTATATGTCTATATTATACATATTATCATTGATTACGAGTATTTCAAATTAACGTTGAATAGTTTTCTAATAGCATTAAGTGTATAACTATGGCTAAATTTAGACGACATTTAAATAAAAATATTCCAAAATATTTTTTTTGTGATATGTATTTGTATTATTTATTACTATTCCGTTCCATTTAAAATACCCATGTCCACACACAAATATTCATAATTCCATGTTGTATATACTTTCAAATATTGAAATAATAAATATATAATACGTCTAACTTTTTTTTTTTATTAAAAACGTTAAACTATTTATAATATTTATGTTAAAATGTCTAAAAATATTATCTTAAATTAGTTTAAACCCCTTAATAATATGATCATTAATGTTTGACCTGAATAATAATGTTAGTACAACATATTTTCATAATTAATCCCAGCTGTGACTGAATAATACATTTTTATTTACGTAATATTGCGTAGCCAGATGAAAGTAGAATATTAAGATGAGGAAGATTATGCGATTATGTTAAAAATTCTTTGTCAATTATCTCGTGGAATTTAATATGATTTATTTTCAATACAACTTCGAATAAAAAATTCACCATTCCATTATAGGTATCTCAAAATATGTGGACAAATATGAGTTAACATCTGAAAAATATAATGCACTATACATTATACATATAATATATAATTATAATGTATGGATTAATGACATTTTGTAAAACAAAACTATGATCTTCTCCATGGAGCGTTTATTTCTGTTCATAACAATAACTATACATTTATAAAAACATATATTTTTACATATTAAAGTAATGAAATTTTTAACCATACTATAAACTTTATAATATTACTTTTAAATTGTTTTACTTAAAACTTTTGTTCCAGAAACTGTTATCTACATTATGACACTATTTTAAATTTTGAATGGAACGAAGAATCTATTGGTTATACAATATTGTTTTTATTTTGTTTCTTCTCTGGAAACAATTTTTTGGGTAGAAGAAGTCTAGTAGGAGTTTTAAAATAAAGAGATTTATTAATTTAGACCTAAAAGTCTGAAAAAATTAATATATGCTTTCAACCGCCTTAATACTAGGCTTGCGTATATTTATTTTTTAACATAACCATTTTATACTTTCGTGTCTGATAATTATTATTCAAATATACCTATTAATAAAGAATTGGATGATGATAACAACTAATAATAGTTTAACTACTACTATATTATATAGTCAATTATTATGTGTTCATTACCATTAATAAAATGAAATGACCTCATGTTTTCAACATAAACGTTAATAATTTCCCAACATTTAAATAGGTACCTATCAAGTGAATTGCCTAGGGAATGCACTATAATAATTTATTTATAGAGACTATAATATAGTGTTATATATTATGAACAACGTTTATAATATATACTCTATAATAATATAGAATATTATTACGATATATTTACACGAGATATCGGTATTCTGCAAATGTTAAATCTGAATATCATTCAGAATTTATTTTTTAATACATTTATACAAAATATAAATTATAGCAGCTAAACTAAAAATATATTCAATATTAAAATAATATAAAATACCAAAACGATAGCACATTTGCTATAATAATATGAATTTGTATTGTTACACTAATACCTGTATTTGTATTTAACATTATTTGTAAAATACAACTAAAAATAATAATAATTATTAAAATTATTATTCTATACGAAGCATACTAGTTGCCTCCCAAAATATACGAATTGACGCCCCTGTCTTTTGTCGAAAATAAAAAGGTCAATTTATTCAAAAAGTCATGAAGTTTAAAATTATGTATATTATGTACCCGATTATTAATTAGTGGTTCATAAACTTTAAATTAAAACATATATAATTTGAAATATTATATAAATTAAATATTAAAATATTTTCATAGCAATCCCAGGATATTTAATTAAACTTTCCGTGTGAGTGAGAGACCCTACCTGATTTATAGGTACATTAAACTGCATTCAATTTAACCAGTTGCTTACTCGACGTGGTGTTTCACATAACAAATCTGGAAAATTTTCGAATTAAACTGTCCGAGTGAGTGAATCTTTAGTTTTGTAGCTTTAGGTTTATATGAGCATCCGATTATACGAAAAAAAGTACATTTAAAATGTATCAAAAATAACTTGGGATTCAGTTAGCATAGGTGTGAACTTGTGAGAGCAAGGGAGGGCGGTTGCCCCTTCGATTAAAATTTGGAAGGGCCATGCCCTCCTTGATATTTTTTAAATTAATTAAAAAAATTTTTATTATTTTGTATACATTTATGATTAGTAGCAATTATCTGATATTGAATCCATTAGGACGGTTATATAAAATAATAGGTATTTAATTCAAAAAACAATTCTGAGCAAAGTTGGTAATATTATTTTGTGATTTATACCTTATTATATTCTTATTTATTATATATATCTAATATATCTTATTTATACCCTATTATATTTTCGACCGTTTTCCTTTTTTCCGATTTTATTGTGAATTAGGTACCGAAATTGGTAAAAAAAATTAAATTTTATGTTGTAATAAATATTTGGAGCAAATTTCAAGTTTTTGATACTACATTTTTTCTATTTATAACAATAATTTTGGGTAAGTAGATATATTTTTCATTTACGCTTAAGTACATATTCTTTAAATTTCCTCTACATACATTCTTATAAAACCAAAAGATTCGTCTCTCCACTCAAAATCTGTAAGTTACTAATATATTTTGTAATTCTTATAAGTTAAAAATTGTATTTATTTTTATTGAGTTATTTTTATCAAAATGTTTGCAGTCTTTTAAATTACTTATTTTGTATAACTACCTTCTAATTTAAAAATTGCTTATTTATGTATTTGCTATACAGTAGGTATACACATATTTGATGTTTGTATAGAATTTCAATATATTATGTTGTTCTAGATTATAAAACATAACACATTACCTATGATTAAAAATCAGACTATTAGGTTTTTACATATTTAAACTAACTGTATGCAGTTTGACGAGGGTAATAAATGTGGACGATATATATGGACGAGTTAACGAAAAAAATTGCTTTTTCCCCCACCCTCTTCTAAACAAATTTCCCAAGTTACCCCTATATTAGTTAGTATATGCAACCACACAGGTACGCCGCTATGAGCTCGTGCGGAATCGTACCGTATCATAAGACATAAGTAATGACTTTTTTGTACGATTTTAAGTGGTTTTTGAAACCACTTATCTTATACATATATAGTACCTATATATTTTAACTTAAAATGTTGTAAATACGTTTGGCATAATAATGATAATGATGGGTTAATAAACACGGATACCGTATTTGAAAAGACACTAAAATCCCATTTCCAACATACCGATTGTCCTAGTGATCCGATAAGGATTCTGGAAACTGATTTGAATTCATCGTAAATTGTACTTTGGAACGACTTTCCCACTTTCTAAATATTTTTCCCTTGATTTTCACAAAAATTTAAAATGTCAATTTTTAAATGTCTGAATATATATTTTTTATATATTTTTGGCGTATTTGGGGAAAAAAAATAAAAAATGTGGTAATATTGATCTAAATTAGACATTACGACAAATTTAGATCAATTTTTATAATTCTTATCGCATCACTAAATCCATCAGTACGTTGGAAAAATAAATGGTCTAAATTGCTATGTTACGTGTGTGATAGAGATAGACAGACAATCGCCGCCCGCTTTCAATCCCCTTAATTCATGTAAACTACATTAAATCACGACATTATTCTTCAGAGTGTAAAATATCTATCTCATAAAACAAATATTTTTATTTAAATGCGATTTTTTTTTTTTTTTTTATTATTAAACATATAACTGAAATATTGATTACAGAGTAAGTATAAAAAATCTATAGTATTATACAAAATACTTACACTTTCTCGATATTCGTATGTATAATCATGCTAATAATAAACCAATCTAACATTATCATTATGAATTATTATACTTATATAAATATATTAATTTAAAATAAATAATTATACGTTGACACGTTGTTATTATGACGTATTATATACACATTGTACATAGTATATCAATAGTGAATTGATTATTTATGTCCACATAAAAATGTCATATGTAAAATATTATTTAAACTCTTCATTCGTCGAAGCTTTTTAATTTTTTCTCTATACTTTTAGTCTTGGACGCTTTTGTTTCTTTCGTGTCTATACGCATGTATTAAAAAGCTATTGTTGTGGCGTCACCTCCTGTGGATTGTTGAAAAAGCTCTTATATAGATTTTTGTGCGCCCAACATTTTTAATACCGCTCAGCCAAATCCATGACAACGAGATAGAGAAAAAGAGCACACGATTAAAGGCTATACGAGTATATATGGTATATTTCAATCACGAATTTATAAATGTATAAAATATATTTACACTCTCTAATCATTTTATATTTTTGTATTGGAATTTACATTATTTACTTAATTACTTTTTAATATATAAAATTTTAATATTTGTAATATATTGTAAAAATATATTTATGCTATAAACATAGAATAACCGATACATTTTAGGTTTTAAGAATTGATATCCGTTTATAAAAATTGTATGCTTTATGCATATCAACTCTAAATATTTCATAAATTTCGATAAAAATCTTAATATATTTTAAAATATTTTATAGGATTCAAGTTGAATTTTCAAAATATTCTGATATTATAGGTAAAATAAATATTTTTTCAATATTATTGTAATAACAATAATAACATTATCTAAAATTATATTACATTATAATTTTATATAGGTAATATAAGATATTGTAAATTATATGATGTATAATAAAAATCATAATAAATTAATATGGTAACATCATAAATGAAATTTTTAATTACAAATAAAATATTTTTCATTGAAAATTTAAAAAAAGTGGTTTCATTTTTGAAATTATGGAATAAATTTGTAATCCTTTGTCATAAAAAAATAAAACATAACATGAAATATTATTTCCATCATTCTCCAGTAAAAAACCTATAAAACCTTAATATATTTTCAGAATAAAAATCAGAACATTTTTAGTACCCTTAATTTTGTCAGGATTTTTAGTCTTTATAGACGTCTTTTCATTAACAATTTTTTATTAGGCCCACAACAATAAAAATGCTACTGACATAGGACTATTTTAAAATTACTTCTAAAATATATTTAAATATTTTTTAACTATATTAGATTTTAATTTTTCTTTAAATTTTTATAAAATTTTTTATACATAATTTCTTAAAACTGACGTGTTAAAAACGTATTAAATATACAATATACCTACATATATTACATATTATAAATTAATCAATTTTTTAAATTATATTTTTCACAAATTATAGAAACTATATAATTTTGATAACTTCGATGTACCTATAACATTTAACAACAATTAACATTTGACATAAAGAGATCGGAAACATTAATAGCATATAAAATAAATTTTATAAAAAAAGTACATACCAATAGAAATCAATACCTTTCTTAAACTATCCAAAATCTAAAATATTCTAAAAAATCATTAAAAAAAAAAAGTTTTTATTTTAAATATTCAGTTGTCATACATGGTATAACATATACTATAGGTACATAATAAGTAATAACATACTAATGTACAATGGTGACACTATGGTATCGCCGCCAGGGCAAATTTGAAATTGGACTGCTTGTCTATTTTTGGACCAATTATTTTTGTTTTTATAGTGTGATTGAGATTCAAAAAAATTAAATAATTTTAAAATTTGGTTACAGTTCTATTTATACTTATTTAATATACAATAAACATATTTAATATTGGTTATTTTATTAGTTATTATTATTATATAATAAAATAGAAGTGAATTTACGTAGGTACCAACATAATTTTAAAATATTCGTATCAAATTCAAATATGTCTTATATATGCTATACAAAATGTGTGGAGTAGGATTTTTCATATAAAAATGTTCTGATAGAATAGTGATTTTATAACGTTTTTTTCTGTTATTCTCTTTCAATCAGAAGACTTAATCCAATTGCTATAATAGATATGTACCCATATTTTGATTCGATTTTTAATCTTCGATAAATGCTCATAAAAAAAAACTAACGCAAAACGACAAAAATGAATTATTTCCTCGTAATTCCGAATAAAAACTAATCTAGAAATTTTAAATTTCATAGAGTATATATTTTACTATTATCCATGAATAATATAATTTTATAGGTATACATTTTTAAAATATATTTCACAAGAATTTTTCAAGTTATATTTACGTATATTACACAAAAATCAGCTCAGAATTATTTTTTTCAAAAGAAATATTAATTATTGCTTTCAAATTCAATATTTTCATTACCAATATTCTATTCAATGAATAAAGTAGTATTGACCAAATTTTTAAAATCAAATGTTGAGGTCATTTTTAAAATTAAATTATCAAATTCACACACGATATTAAATATAATACTCTTCAAATTACAACCAAATAATTTTTATACTTTATAATGGTTTTATTATTGCTCTTTTACCATACTTTCATGCCCATAATACGCATTTAAACATACTTATTTTGGATTAAAGATTAATCCAATTACTTTTATAATAATAACAAAACTTTTAATTATAAAATGTACTTTTTTCCTATCAACTAGATAATTATATTAATTTTTAAATGAAACATTGTATTCGAAATTCAAAGTATAAATATAGTTATAATTAACTATTTTTGTTTACTATTCGGAGTTTTACAACAGATTTAGTAGCTATAATATAAGAGATATAATTTTATACTTACATTAATTATCTACTGTAATATTTAAATAAAAATATACATATATAATATATAATATATTATGTACCTATTAGGTATTTATTAAGTTACAATAGTCAAACATTAATATTGTTTTTAGAAAGAAAATCGTTTACTTTATGATTCTTATGTAAACCAAATTATAAATAATAGTTATAGATAATTACTCAAATTTTCAATTCATAGGTAAAATTGTGTATGTAAATTATAAAGTATAAAATGTGCAGACTTATTTTTTAAAGTTTTAAATGTCCATTAATACCAAAATAATGGCAAACGAAATTTAATAGAAAAATAACTGTAATTACTGCTATATCTATATTATGCATATATATAATACTGTCTTTAGCAAAAAAGTTAAACACCAATATTAACCAAAAGGTAGGTACCTAATTTAATGCGCATTAAATTATGTTTTGGATTATTTAAATAAATAATAATATAATTCATAATTACATTGAAAAATGTTTTAATGAAATAAAAGAACATTTTACTATTATTACTCCTTATTTTTTTATTGATAGATAACTCAAAATACAAGTGAACCGTAAAGTTATATTAGTAGTAGTACACATGTATTTAGGCAAAATGATATTAAATCATGTAACAATATTAAGGGGACATAGTATCTGATTCAGTTGTTTTTGTCTAACACACGCGTCCTATAGTAAAATTTGGTTTTATATTTCCAATTTCATGAATAGTCGGTTGATTTTAGGATATGATGATCTATTATCATAATTCATAAAAAAAAACATAATCTATGGCATGCAGGAATTATTTTTTCGATAAATTTAATTTTAAATATTTTACGAGTGTATGAATACCATGACAATTAAATTGTGAATATTTTGCTTAAAATTTAGTTTATTAAAAATATAGTTTCTACATTTTATAGATTATGTTCTCTTCATTAGTTATGATAATAGGTCACCATATCCTAAAATCAACCAATTATTCACGCAATTGGAAATACAAAACCCGATTTTACTATATCGCCCGTGTGTCAGACAAAGACAACTAAGTAATAATATTATTAAAATAAATCAATGTTAAAATTTTTCATTTTGATACAATTAAAAAATTAATCATAAAGAATTTTTCGTACATTAAAACTATTGTAGTTTTAAAATTCGAATGAATTAAATATTTTACAATGATTTTATGATAACTTCAAATAATAGGTGTAATAATATGCTCCTTACAAATATGTATTTACGCACTATGTATACAAAGTATACTCATCTCATTATTAACCCTTAATTATAGAATTATGTATATTTTTTTAATATATATATGTGTGTGTGTGTGTGTGTTTTAATGAGTTTCCTATACCTACTCCTGTAGATTATAATAATACTAACTTATTTCGAAATTAAAACTATACATAGTAACTATATATAAATTATTATACTCTTTATTTCTGTTAGTTGTTATTCGTGTGATTTTTCACGAAACGTTTATGTTCGTAAGTTTGTTTTATTCAAATACTAACTACCAATTTTTTGTTGTTTCAGTTTTTATTATACTGAAGATAATACAAACTCCTTAAAAGTTTTATGCTCATTATTTATGAAATTATTTTATTAATAATACTACTACTATCTAAATACGTATAAATACTGTGGATAAATTATTAAAAACCATCCAGTAATGACGTAAAGGAAAAAAACATTACAATATTATATTATAATAAAAACTCATTGACTTCTAGCTGAAGCCCCAAATTTAAAAAATACAAAAACTTCTGAAAAAAACACCTCTTGAAGAGGTCATGGAAGGAATAAAAAAAATAAAGTTCCAGATATTATGAATTTTCCAAACAATAAAATATATTATGTAGAATGTTCAAAAAAAAAATCTCAAGTCAATTATATGTAATCGTAGAGTTAAATTATATATAGAACATATTGTACACAGAAGTCGTTCGAGAATTATCTGTTTTTTCATTTAAAAAAGAGTAAGTCTACTTCACTTTTCCAAATTCAGTGACATGAATTTTTGGATGCATCAGAATTCAGAGCCATAAATTTTAGTGGTCTTCCAATAAATTGTGTATATTTTAGAGAATATTTTTAGGAGAAATTTTAAAAAAAAAATGGGCATTTTAGTAGATTTTATTTTTTTAATTTTTTAAAATTATCGATATTACTTTTAAAAACAAACAGAAAAGTCTGTAATCAAATTTTTATATTACAAATTTAAATTTGATAATGGTATGGGGGCTTTTGAATTTTGGCATCAAAATCACTACTTTACAGTTAGGTATATACCACTGCCCAAATGAATCTACTAAAATATATTTACATAATACTTAATAATATATGGTATACCATGTGATACCATAATATATGGTGTAAATTACAAGTTTTTAAATTGAATATTTACCAATTTATAATAGTAATCCATAACCATTAATTAAATGACTGCTTTGTATGAATTACCTAGTCTTAATTTAAAAAAAAAAATAGATTAGAAAAAAGACATAAGTAATTATTACTTTTAAATATAACACTGGAAACAGATTTTCCTATATAAATCATATTCACAAAAAAATAAACAGTAGAAATAGCCAGTAAGTACACCGCGTAAGCCCAGTGGCGTATTTTTCCCCAAAATACAAAAATACATCTTTGTAAATAGGCAAAAAAAAACCCAAATTTAATATTATATTTTTTCCACCAACAATGTATAACAATGTGTGGTAATATTATTCAAAACCTTTTTAAAATTTTGCTGTTCCCAAAAACGTGATTCCCAATTGCCAATTTCCCCCTTAGCCCCTCCCCCATAAATACGCCACTGCGTTTGTCTTTATAACTTATAGTATTTATTTGTCCTAAAGAATTTCATCATCGGAATTCGTGTTGTGACGTTATGGCGTCCATGTGTCCGACACCGGCAAGGGGAAAACAGAAGTCACGGTACTGGACGAGTGGGAGAGGGGGTAGTGACGTCATAAAGTTTGTTATACAGCCCATCCCGTTGCCAACTTCGGCCGTATGCAGACCGTTGTCAGCTGGTACCCACGCACGCACAGTCCCAACACCGTAGTCATTCCGCGCTCGTCCTGCCCGCGTACACGTTGTCGAATCCGTGCGGTCAACTCCGTCAGTTTGCCTCTGTTATTATTGTTTTTTTTTTTCTATAATTAAAAATTATCAACAGTTTGTTCGTTTGAAATTTTGGCCAGTGCGGTATAATTCGGCCAAAATCACGGGATTTTCATTACGTGAAATACGCAAGTCGTATAGGTATATCTTTTTTTTTTTTTTTACTTCACCTTTTGTTGCACCACCTAAATCCATACGTAATGTTTACGTAACCATGGTAGACAAATAGATTGGTCAGGTCATCAGCAATCTCAAGGTAAGAAATTTAAAAGTACAATATTCGTTTATTTGCCGATTTTTCACTAATTTCTAAATTTCGCACCAGTAGCCGCAAAAACATCACCTGATAATAAATATTATACACATTACGTTAAAAAACTAAATTTTCAAATGATATTAATATTATATTATTGGCTATTGCATATTTAAAAGTAGATATAGATATAATTTGTGTTTGTCGTAATAATATAAATGATATATTAACATTCATTTTTTTACTACTTAAGTATAGGTACCTACCTATAAGTATAGGTACCTCTATAGGTATACCTAGCTAATATTTATTATTATTACCATCGTAATATAAATATTAGGTATATTATAGAATATAGTACCAACCAATTAGTCTTTAATGGCTGAAATATGACTCATGTAAATTCGTTCAACGAGTACATAAACATAAACAGCTGCTATTATTTCAAATCACATTTAGTTATACTACATTATAGACTATATAGTAAATACAGTTAAATGTAACATCAATATGATATTTATAATACGATGAGAGATGACCTTTTTGGCCACAACCATATAATATCTAAGTAAACTCGTATTATCTAATAAGGACTTCATATCTGGTCTTGGTTGTTCGATAAACCAATCGCTTATGGTTTACACAGTATTTTAAATATCATATATTAATTTCCGTCTATTAATCCTTAACTCGAATCATATATAGCTTTAGCTAATGAAGATAATAATATAATGAATGTTTCATTTATCATTATTATAATATCTACCTATCTATAATAATATTGTTATTTGTTATCGATATCATATAACATTCGATACACGTGTTTATAATTATATACATATTATAGTATTTTATTTATTTTTTTTTAAACTGATTATTTATACTCATCGTTTGTATACATAACTGCAGTTAGTAACTATGATTCAATATAATATAAAAATGGCCGGTCAGTATGGGATGGAAGCACTTCGCTCATTGGGTAGGCTAATGATAGTGGATATATTGAATTCGAATGCAATGATAAATCATTTCTTTTGATAAAACGATTCTGATTGAAGCTTCGGTGTATATAAAATGATCAGGTATTACTATTAGCATTTATATGGCTAATAAAAATATGACGTCAATATACATAGTGCTCTAGTATATTTTAGTGTACATTTTAAGTTTCTAGCATTTTAATTTTCCAATTTATAGCATTTTTCGGTCTATTTTTGGTGGTTATAAATATTATATATCATCATCTATAATATAAATCCTATATTGTCGATAACCATAACTAGTTTATTTTCTATTTTCTAATTTATAACAACTTTCATATTATTTTCTTTATAAAAGATAGTTTTTCGTTACTCATTTAAAATCACAATTCATCAAAAAGTTACCTGTATAAAGTGCCAACTAGAACGAATTTCCTATCAAAAACCTAAATACCAGAAAACACTTACATTACTCCTACTACCCGAAAATCTGTATACATACATTAAAAAAACAAAATAAAATACATCATTGTATAGAATCCATACATTGATGGCTATGCTCAAAATTTAAAATATATATAATATTACAATGCAATTATACTAATTACCTAAATTATAGTTTTTATAACAAGTTGGTAGGTACCTATTTATAATCTTTGAATTTACATATTTTATTTGTTGACTTTGTTTTTTTTCTTATATAGTTATATATATATATATATATATTATAATATGTATACCTACTGTTTAGTTACATTCAGGAAAAAATCTGTCTAGTTTAAAATATTATGGTGTATTATGTTGTTGAGTATATGCTCGTTCCCACCTAGAGGAACTCGTCCTCCACCATAATAATATGTAATAACATAATATACACGTACCTACCTGCGCCTAAATATAAACAGCCTAATCGTAAGCACACAGTCCACACTATATACACTGACTTGCACGTGTCCCTAATATAATCGTAGGCGATAGGTACACACAATTCAACAATCGGCCAAGGATCTTAAGTGTTTTTTAATCAAATGTATTTTCTCTCCCGCCCGATGACCCACATCGAGCTCACTCGACTAGAACGACGTTCTGCAACATTTTCTCGACATAATAGAGGAAATTGAACTACATTAAAGAATATAACAACCCATACAGACGTCTTTTTTTAATATGAATAAAAAAATAACCAAACCCATGTCTGTTCGTTTCATTATTCCGCGCGTAGGCCGTTCCCGCTCTACATTTTTCGATTTCCTCGGTAACGAATCACTGTGATATAGAACAATCCGTCTGTTATATACTCGAGTAATATAGCACAATCGATTATCAAAAATATAGACCATTCAATTTCCAAAGTTTTTTTAACATTCGTATTAAATTTTCCATAAAATATGTGTATCTATCATACGACTTTTATTCGAAATTAGTTTTTATTAACTTGATCATTCTATACGCATGATCGTTTTAATTCGTACATACGTATCAACAAGCTTGATTATGAGTTTCGACACTACGTCCAGAACTGCAGTAGTAATAATAATAATAATATTGAAAATCTGATCAAAGTTTTCGGTATATATACTAGACGTTTTTTTACTCGATTCGTTTGATATGTGCGCTTCTCTAATAGAACTCGTGGCCGCGTCGTTGGCCGGCGACGTCATCATCGAGCGCGTCCGAGAACGTGGGCCGTTACCCTGCCAACGGCATCGTATACCGTAACCGGGGCAACGAATATGGTGTTGCCCCGTGCGACCGATAGAGTTACACCACGAGTGCTGGACTGAGATGAGGTAAATAAAAATAAAAATAAAGAAAACAATTGGTATTCACAAAGCCCATAAGGACACGCACGATTATTGGACGTGATATCGATATTTCTAAGATAATATATAATATATAAGAGCTGTCTCGGCTGACTTGTAAAATATTAGTTCAATTTTATAGATAAAATATAAGGGACATTGATGAGAATGTCAAAATACAAGGAATAACTATGCATTTTAACTCACTGGAGTCGAATTTTTAAATTTTCGGCCATGGCCTGGTTTCTTTTTTATATATATGTGTATTATATGTGCCTTCTATAGTGGTCAGCCCCCCTCACGGATGCTGAATGAAAAACTTGTTATTGCCAGAATGAAAACTAAACTTGTTTTTCTTGATTAAATTCTTACGCCTAGTTTTGCATTAATTTTACGATCGAAAACGATGGTTTGGATTTTCTAGTCATTAACCGTAACTAATTTATTGGATGTTTAATGTACAAGAACGGCGTAATTAACACTGCATCCAATCAAAACACAATTCCGCTAAATTACAAATCATTAAAATGCAAAAATCATAATTTGTCGTAGCGCTTGCAAATTGTATAAACCATCGCACAACCCGTTTCGTGTGGATTTATCGCCGTCACGTAGGTCACGACCAAATGTCGCGTCGTCTTGAAAAAAAAATTACGTAGGTACATTATTATAAAATATTACTTGCCTATAAATATTTCATTTAACCGATATTTTTCCGTAACCCACGTCCGTATGCGAATTATATTGCCATTTTACACAGGATTAACTATATACATACGCTGTCGAAGAATATATATTATTATAAACGGCAACCCTATATATACCTAACCTGCATATTATTATATTACCTGCAGCATGCGCATATCCTGCGTACCTACTCTCAAATTACGGAGTATCCAAGGCTCGTCGATTTTTTCTTTTTTCTTAATTTGTTAATATATATATATATAGTCAATTGATACCTCTATATATCGATGGAAATAATAATGGTAGGTAATAATATATTATTTATTACCTATCCAAAAAATGTTCAATCTTTAGAAGTCGTGTAGGTATATATAGCCTATATATATATATACTATACGGGATTTCACGCGCGTTTCGACGTCGACGGTGAAAAAAAAAACACGTTGAACGACCGTGTCGCCGGGTCGTCGGACGGACATCCGTATATATATATATCTTTCGATATACGTGAAACTCGTTATCCCACCGGGTCTACACTACATATACGATACGGCGACTGCAGCGGTAAAGAGATATCAGATATTATTTATCGCAGCCATGTATATATATATATAGTCGTATAGGCATGTATATATTAACACGACATCGACACTATTGCGAATATAATACGATAGATTCTGATTCGCGTATATATTGTACCTATACCATAGAATACACTACTCCGACGCGCAATAAACCGATTGTCGAGGATGATGCGATTTTGCCGCCCGAGTCCGTGTTGTGTTCGCCGTCGTCGCGGTGGCATATTTTAACAACGGTGCCAAGGTCGTTGCGCCGCCGCCGCCGCCGCATCAGTACGACCGCGATGACGGTGGCGACGCGTACGAAACGAACGTTTTTAACTGCAGCTAAACGCCCAGAGCATATAGCGTTCGCGCGTGCTATCGTCTCCGAGTTGTTTATAATTTATTTTCGTCAATAACACAATTTATTGTTGTGTAAACACAACGGACGAGAAAGAAACGGAAAAACGGAATAATATGTTATTATTCGACGTATGTTTATAGTTCTCGGCGATTAATATATTTTATCGACCGCACGCGGCCGTCCATATACTCTCGGCATATAACATAATGGGTACACCGAACGACGGCTGCTGCATGTGTGCAGTTGTCCGCTCCTTCGTGACACACAATACGATATTACGACGATCGCAAAATGACGAAATATATATATAATATCCGCGGCGAGTGCCATTCGCCGTGTTTTGATATTATTGTAATAACGTTACAAATATTTTAATATCATACTATTATTATAATGTCTACCGCATATACAGGAACTACTCAACCATCGACCATCGACGGCGGCACAGTGTTATACTGTATACACTAAATGAGTGGCGTTATTATATAGTGAGTAGGTATACATATCTACAAGTGCAGTATATATACGTACAACAGTTATCGCAAACTATATATATATATATATATATACCGTTGACCCCAGACCACCGAAACAACACCGCACACTGTATAACACACGATATCGTTACACAGTCGCAGCCGCGTTTGATTATAATAATAATAATAATAATAATATTAGGTGGATATTGTCTCTTTCTATACACGCCGCAGCCGGCGGCCCACGGCGACAATAATACCACCGGCTGCAGGGTCGTCGTCCCGCGGTCCCGGGACCACGTTGGTTAATATTATACATTCTACGGTTTATATGGTTTAACTGTTCGAGTCGTTAAAACTCCACACATCAGAAAAATTACGACATTAATATGCGTGTATGTATATATAATATATATATATGTGCACAGTGTAGATAACTATTAAAATGGTCAGAGAACCCCGTGTTGGACACGCCCATTTGAGATATTTCAAACGATTCATTTCGAAGCATTTCCCATACAAAATAATAATAATAATAATATAAATGATGAAAATGATGTTTATATTAATATTAGTATACATATTATTGTGGCTGCGAGACGCGAGTAGACAGAGTATGAAATTGATCGTTGGCTCGCGGCCTGTAATGTTACCGTCAGAAAACACCGTTTTCAGTTCGGAACGATAACGTTTCGAAATATCCAAGGACACTCGCGGGGGGGGGACCATTCCCCCTTCGCCGCTATTTGAGCCAATGTTTGGACAGGACGTATTTTAATAAATACTTTTAAAAGTTTTTTTTTTTATTTATGTAAGTAATGTAAGTATACTAAATAATTATAGTTTAAAATGTTGAATATTGTATGATCTATTATTACGATTTGTCGGACTCCGCAAAATAATTATTCTTGACAAATGCAATTTCAAAATTGTGAACATGTTATAAAAGTAGTGGTATTTGAAAAGACATGTTTACATATTATACACAATAAAATATGCTGTGTGTGTTGTGTATGTTATTTCTGATGATACATATAAATATACATACATATACTGATATACCGGTATATATATATATATATATGTTTGTGTGTGTGTGTGTGTGTGTGTGTATATTATATAATTTATAAGTTTTGTCACCCCAGGGCCGTCCCGAAGAAAAATTTTTGGGGAGGTAAAGATGTGAAAAAAATAATATCTCTTTAAAAACTTAAAATAAGCAAAAAAAAAAAAAAGGTAATCATTTTTTCCCCTATTTTTCCGATTAAAATCCTAAGTTTCCTAGTTTGCTGACTTAAAATTCCGAAAAATACTTCATTGCTGCATAATTTTCGGACAAAATTCCAAAATACTTCATTCAAAACGTGAATAAGTAAAAAAAACAAAAGCCAGCGACTCTTTTTACTATTTTCCGACTGCTTTCCGAAGTTGGAAGGGAGTGAAACACCCCCCTCTCGGGACGGTCCTGCCCCTCCCGGTTGATATTTCTGCGGGCGCCCTTGGAAATATCCGTATGTATACGAACAATAATAATTTGTCTACTTCGATATTATAATTCATAGTGTATTCCGCTGTTCCACGTGAATATACGAGTAGTAATTGTGTTTATCTATTTTACTTTTAGCGTTATTCGCTTTGATATTTTTTAATATTATGTATATGTGCGTCGCGCCGAAAGTGTTACTGTACACATTCCAATTTAAGCATTGGATAATATTGTCGAAAATTGCTAATATTATTTATTACTCGTTAAGAGAAAAAAAAAATTGCTTATCGAGTCCTAATGCATATATGAATATATTATAAAAATGTATCTAATGTGTACAATGTACTGATCTACATAATATATTATGGCATCGCCGAAGTAATTTTCGGTCATATTTCAAAAATAAAATATTTAAATATGTAACCAAAGTTCACCACAAGATTCATAAAATAAACACGTCTCGTTCTAAAATATAACCAATACCTATATGACTTCATGAAGTAGTGATATACTCGTGTTATGTAATTATAATAACATAATATTATACAAATGTATACCACGCATATTAAATACATTTTAAATTAAACATAGTTTAATAATATTTACCCCGATATTTACCAAGCGTTTATATAGTTGCAAAAAATTATTTTTTTGAGATTAGTAAACCAATTTATACATCGATGAAATATTATGTTGTTATGTTTTCATGTTTTTTGCCTGTTATAATAATATTATCATGAAACTCGCAAAAACTAGTTTGGTTTGAAGAGGTGATCTAACTGTAAATTAATTCAGTAGTTCAATATTCGTTTGGTGTATAAAATCCAACATGCTTCAGTATTTACGATTTTTAAAACTGTTGCCGATATTACTATTGAACTAGTTATCATTTTTTTTTACGCAAAACTCGTACAAATGAAATTATATTTTAATTATGACCTCATATTTTTGACAATATTGTTAAAATTACAATATGCGCCTGTTTTAATTGGTTTTTGTTAAGATAAAAGTATTCTGATAAATGAATTAATATACAATAAAGTATTACTCACTTGTAATGCAAATATAAGTTTAAACTTAAAAGTACCTACCTACCTAATACCTATCTCAATATTACCATTTTTAATCTAAATATTAATTTAGGATTTATATAATAAGAAGTTTAAACCCACTCAATAGTGATGGTTCTATAAATTATTAATTTTGAGTAGTATCATACGCAATGTAAATTACATTAATCCTAAACCCATAATTTAAGGCTTAAATTATTAACGGAGACCCAAAGCTTTGACTTTTCTACCATTTGCGAATTTGCAATACCTATAGAACGCTGTAAAAGATTGTAGAGTAAAATATAAATGTGTTTTATTTATCAATTCAAATATAACATTTTATGATGAATTTATTTTGCAGATTTTTAAAATGTAGGTCTTATTTATCCAATTATTCTATATTTATACTAGGTACCTATTGACTATAGGTTATATTCCCTTAGGTATTTAAAAAGTATCAACATTTTGCAAGAAACGAAAAATTCAGAAACGTATTTATTATTAATATATTAGGTATATTATATACCTATAGGCTATATTAATAATTATTAAGATAATTGTATATGAATTTTAGCGGTTATAATTTGAATTTCATTTATTCCGATAGAGATAGATAATCACTTAAAACCTGGGGGTCTATTCTCAAAAGTATCGAATCTGATTGTCGAAAAAAATTATTCGATTGATACTATTCGATGGTAAATATTCATTCGATCAGAAATTTTTGGATCAATTGTATTTTCAAACTTCTATCGAATCCTGACAAATCGAATGAATTACTTTCCACATGGTTTTCGATTATCGAACTAAATCATTGTTTTATCCATGACATTTTCAATTGTTATCAAATTTTATAGCGTTTAATCACTTATTATTGAATGTTATCACTAATGACAATAATATAAATGAAATACTTATAAGTATTAAGTAATAATTACTTATTATATTAAGTACAAAAACGTTTAAATTTTAATTATATTAAAAGTTTAGTGATATTTTGAATGGATTTCAGGTATAAGAAATATACAAAGTTAGTTTCTATACTAACTATATATACTATACATAGGTAATATGGGCAAAAAAATGGGAAAAACATTTTAGAATGTAGGTAGGTAACTTTGAAACTAAGAGAAATAGATAAAATATGTAGGTAACCTTTTTTTTTTTTTGTATAGATAATATAATGAACAATATTTATTTATTTAAAACTATTTGCCATATGATATTTATTAAATTTAAGCAATAATCACTGAAAAACGTATTATGTTTATGATATTTTTTAAAACGTCATATTTTTTTATCCTATTTATTACATTCATAGCATAAAAAAAAGTCCTCGAAGAGGGGAGGCCGATCGTCATTCAAATCATTTCTCTTAAAGTTAAATATAGGTACTATAATTATATAATTGAATAACTGTAGGTAGGTACTTAGTACTTACCAATAAATTGGATCTTGTTGTTTCAAAACTCGCCTTGGTTCGTTTTGAACATTCATAATATAATATATTTCAATATCATTTATTATTTTGATATTTTGATTATTAATCATCTAAATCGTCATCAAACGCCATAATTATAATGTTATAATGAATTTATAATAATATTAAAATAATAATACCTAAATAGTAATTAATAAAATTGATAAAGACGAGTGTCGAAAACCGTTTTCGATGGGTAGGTAATTCACTGTCGTTGTAAATTATCGAATACTACTATCAAACTAGCAGTCAAAAACGGTTTGAGAATACCATTTTTAGTGGAAATTGAAACAGAAAATATTTTTGATTGATTCTTGATCGAAAACCGTTTTGGATACCTTTGAGAATAGGCCCCCAGGTCTTTAAAATAAAATGCTAAAACTTTTTTTCGGTCCATATTATCTGAATTTATGACACATATTATGTATTATTATTTTGGTAATTAAATTTATCACATTATACTATTATAATATTCGTCATTATTTTATTATAAATATACATAAACTACTCAGGTATTTAAAGAAAAATTGTAATGTATTTTTAAAAGACTTGGTAATTATACAACTCAAATGGTTTAAGTGTATATATATTATACTAAATACAAATCTTAAACAATAACATTTATTTAAAAAATATAATAGGTAGGTGTACCTAATATTTTAAAATTGAAATACATTTCTTAAAAATAGAAGTTACTGTTAAAAATTAAAAATTAACATTTAATTATAGGGTACTTGTAAAACATATACATATTTAAAAGAATGGAAATTACTAAAAGACTACTAAAAATAGTTGATATTTTTTCAAACAATGAGACATGTTGTGTGTTTAAAAAATACCCTATATGTACTCAGGGTTGGGTAAGATACTAAAAAAAAAGTATCTAGATATAAGATACAAGATAAATTACCTATATGTAAAAGATACAAAATACAAGATATTTGTATCTTTGGTACACAAAAGATACAAGATACAACTTTTTAACATTTATTATCTTAAATCTGCTTTGCAATTTATATTAAATGTTAAATAATAATTATAATATACAATATATTAATTACTACATAAGAACTAAGTAACTATGAAGATTTTATAGATTATATTATATATTTATAAATTATAAATGTATAACACATTACAAACAATATTTATAATAAAAATAAAATAAACCTTGTTTGTATAAACATGAGATAGAAGTAGTACGATGTGGAAATATCCAGGAAGAAGCAAGAATTTGGAAAGGAGTAAGACATGGATGCATCAACAGGGATCGATCAAAGTGAGAGTAGGTACGTGGAATGTAGGAACATTGACAGGTAGGAGTAGGGAGTTAGCAACTTAGCAGAAGTTTTGAAGAGGAGGAATGTGAATATTTGTTGTGTGCAAGAAACAAAGTGGAAAAGGGAGAAAGCAAGAGAAATTAGTGAGGGGTGTAAAATCATATATTCAGGAAGGACTAGTACAAGGAATGGGGTAAGAGTGATATTAGATGAAGAAATGAAAGGAAAAGTGGTAGAGGTAATTAGAAAAAGTGATAGGGTTATTTTAGTGAGAGTAATATTAGAGGATAAGGTATTAAATATAGTAAGTGCGTATGCTCCACAAATGGGATGTGAGGAAAGTCAGAAAGAGGGGTTCTGGTAAGAGATGGATGAAGTAATGCAAGGAGTACAAGGAAATGAGAATATTGTAATTGGTGGGGATATTAATGAACATGTAGGCTGTGATAGAATAGATTATGATAGAGTGCGTGGAGGGTATGGGTATGGAGAAAGAAATAAGGCTGGAGAAAAAATACTTGACTTTGCATCAGCGTATGAATTAGCAATTGTGAACACTTATTTTAGGAAGAGAGAAGAGCATTATATAACTTATAAGAGTGGAGGGAACAAATCACGAATTGATTATTTTATGTAGAAGAGAGGAGGTTTGAAACAATGTAAGGACTGTAAGGTGATCCCGGGGGAAAGTGTGAGAGCACAACATAGGTTAATGGTTAATTTCCAACAAACTCAAGTATATCATAAATTTCTATGATAGATTGAAGACTCATTTTATTTTTTACTGCAAAAAAAACGAAAGTACAAATTTGAATTCTGATTTTTGTTAAATATAAATTGTCATAACATTGATAATTTTATCACAATTTGAAATTGCGTGGTAAATACAATGTTCCTCACTATGTTATCAGACTATAGCGACATCTATATCTGCTGCAAAACGCGAATAGGGGTAGCTTCGATAGTAGACAAAATGAGAGAGAATAGATTAAGATGGCTCGGGCATGTATTAAGGAAGGAAGAGACTGAGGCAGTCAGATTAGTAAGGGAAATGCATGTTGTTGGTAAGAGGGGGAGGGGAAGACCGAAAAAGAGATGAGGGAGATGTAATGGCGAGTGATATGAGGAAGGTGGGAGTAAGTGAAGAAGATGCGGGAGATAGAGTTAAGTGGAAGTGTAGGACCAGAGTGGCCGACCCCAAATAGTTGGGAGAGAAGGCGAAGAAGAAGAAGAAGAAGGAGTAAGACAGGGATACATAATGCACACAGTCTCCATTATTTTTCAACGTATATGTACATACAGCGATAAATAAAGTAAGAGAATAAATTGAAGTAGATAGGTATAAAAATAAATGGCGAAAACATAGTATGCTGAGATTTTCAGATGGCATTGCGGTAATAATAGATAAAGAAGAGGACCTACAGAATATCCTAGTAATAATGAACTGAACAATGAAACATGAATATAATATGGAAATTATCATAAGAAAAATTAAAGTTATTGTCTAGACGTAATGAAGAAAGTCACTCATATAATTCAGAAAGGTGACACATTAGAGCAAGCAAATGAGTGTAAATGTCTTAGAAGTAATATAACGCAGGATGGCTCTTATAGCGAGAAGATAATGAACAAAATATTATTAATACTCTCGAATTACTTTTTCTTATCTTATTAACAATTTTCCTATTAAATCATCCGACTCTATCCATGATCTACCATATAAACCATGTACGATAAACCATAAATGATAAATATACAAAAAAATTAAATTAATAAAGTAGCAAAATTTACTTGCATAATGTATAAGCTCGCTAGTACGCAAAATTTACCCATATGAAAGATCGGTCAAAGAAATACAAATCTGCACACAACCCACCATAACATTATTATGGTTTACAACAACCTATGTCAAATTTTTTTTTTACCATTTAAAATATTAAACTTGGAGAAATATTTTGTAACTTGACTTTATAAGTTATATTTTTCAAATCGATTTAATTTTACAATTGTTAATGTATCTTTATGTTTAAAATGATATAAGATACAAATACAAAACTTTACTAGGTATAATATACAAGCTCCATATAAAAGCTGTACAAAGATAAAATATACAAGATACAATTTTATCATGTATTTTAGATACGTGTATCTAAGTTACTGCCAAATTCTGTATGTAGGTAACTATAATATACTATATTTGTCTATATACAATAGACAAGATTTCATTACATATGTTCAGGTGTCTGATAATAACTGTGCATTCACATTTCTGAGTTTCTTACAGAATAGTATTATTAGATAACAAATATAACATAACAAAAAATAAAATACAATAAAATTAATTTATAGAAAAAATAACGGTTCATCGTTGGCAAATCTCGTCATACGTGTGATATACTCGTTTTTAAAATAATTACCTAGTCGTACAATGTTATAAATATTGCGGAAACAGAACCAGAAAGGAGCTTACGGAAAAAATAAAGATTATGTGAGTGTCATTAGTTTGTGAATGGAATTAATAGCCCTGGTATTTTCGTCACTCGTTATATTATTATTAATTAGAACAATATTTTTTTTAATAATTAGATATACGTATTACAAATATTAATTATTATTAAATTAATATTTAATTCCATACAGCCTATAAGTAATTAATAAAAACAATAATAAGTGTGAATTAACTTTAAAATGAATAGGTACCGCCGAAAACCAGAATACCGTAAATAAGTTTGTTCAATTTTATTGAGCAAACCGACTGCACAAAATACTCGCGCAGTTTGCATAGTAAACAGACCTTAAAGGGCATCCATGTTAGGGGATTTTTATTCCATTAAGGGGCAACTTGTTTTAAATTAGATATTAAATTCTAATATTCTAATAATCTAATATTAAATATTAGACAAAAATATCATATTAGTATTTGATTAAGTAACCTATACTGACTACTATTATTTATTTGCCTACTCTTGTATATATTTAGTTCATTGCACTATTCATCACGAACTTTTTTTTTACATTGGTATAATTATAAATATTTCTAAATAACTGTTAAAATATAAAACTATGTGAATTATACTACATTATCATTACAATAATCACATGCTATTGATTATATTTTGTTGAAAGTTAGTACATAGGTAGGTAATATATATTATTATATACCCGTTTTTAAAGGAAACAGGACTGTAGTTAACGTGTACGTAAAATATTTACAACAGTATTTAGGCTGTAGGTTTAGCTATAGGTGTACTAGGTGTAGGTAAATCTTGATCTGCCCCAAGTGACGATTACATTTTTCTTTTAATCGAAAATTAGAAAGTAATGATTTTGCATATTACTATAATTTATATTTAATTTGTACACTGTGACTGTTATATATTTATAAAACGCGTATGAACATAATAATGAAACACGATGAAGTGTTTCATCCATTTGATGTCATGTGATGTCCATTGATCAATTATTTTAAACTATGTACTCTAAGCATTTTAATTGCCTATCGATCGTTAAAATATTATAATTTATATCGGTTAGTTAGTAAATATATATTAGATTTTCGTGTGAAATGTGTACATATAGTTGAAATCATTACAATTGACAACCTCAAAAAGGCACTCGCATAAGTATGTGTGTACAATATGGATACACCGTGTCGTTTAAGTTATAAAAACATTACCTACACATAAATTGACAATATAGTATAGTATGAACTATGAATAATATTATTTAAATTTTCCAAAGTACATCTATTATAGGTACCTACTAAAGTGTTATAACATTAGTTTACTACCTATTTTATAGTACTCGTATATTATATAATATTTATAAATGTGTATACTGTATATCAATGCAATATTTCTAGTACATTTCTGCAGATTGGATATAATATTTCATTAAGTACAAACATAAATAAAAATAACAACAATATAATATATATGTACGCATGAGAAGGAGGTAAATTAAATAAATATACTTTATACATTATTTTAAAATAATGAAAAATAATAATTTTAAACAGGAATAAAATTCATTCATCGGGACAATTAATTAATATTAATTAATAGCTCTTTTTAAATTGAATTTATCTAAATCATCATTTCATAATTTATTTTAATGAATTTAAAATAATACAATACCACTGAAACTTTATGTAATTATGTTTTTATAGTTTATACCTAAACGGCTAAACGTATAAACTACAATAGGTACAACAGTCTTTAATCTTTGTACATTTTAAATTGTAATATATATTTCTAAAATAATTTAGTGTAAAATATAAACGATTTAAACATTGAATAAAATATTATTGTTAGTTCTTTGTTGGTACCATAACTATACCAACTAAACCTACTCGTGGGCCTATAATTGGTGAAATATTAATATTATTTTACTAATCATCGAATTTTATAAACTCTGATTAAAAAACATTACGAATCATTTTTTTTTAAATTGACTAATGATGATGGGTGTTTTAATATAATTTAATTCACTTTTAATTTTTAGTTATGAATTATAACATAAGTAAGTATTATGTTTACAAGTTAAAAACTGTGTAATTTTTATGGATTCTATACATGAAAAATGAAAATCTAACTACTTAAAAATGTTAAAACATATTTAAAAGTAATATTTGTAAATGTGCCCGTGTCTGCATTATCACATTTTATTGTTTAACAAACACGATATGTTAAAAAAAAGCGGGTTTATCCAAAATAAATAAAATGTCAATCTTGCCGGCGTTGTACAGTTTTCTAAATATTCATCTTATTATTGAAGATAGAAAAAACTTTTTTTTAACATCACTGTTATGATAATTAGTATTTCTGAAAATACTAATGAAGTTGCTTCTAAAATGTTGTTCCCCATCAATTTTATAATTATAGGGGTTTTGACTCTAAAATAATTGTTTAATGACTTAATGTAGTTTTGATTGTTTTACGTCAACATATTTTTACTATTAAAAATCATTTGTAACATCCTCTTGTGGTTTATATAATGAAATTTACAAAACGTGTATTTTTCAGATTTTCGGTTTTAGTACACCTATACACAATTGAATGTTATAAATTGGTATGATTCACATATTCAAATGACAGAGTACAAATATTAATTATGTTTATCAATAAATCGAAATATCACTTAAATATAAATCGATTGCAGTTTATATTTTATTAGTAAAAAAAAAAAGTCAACATTTCCATCATACCTAATTGTGATGCCAAGAAAATCACTAATTTAATATTTGATTAGTTTAAGAGAAAAAAATAATAGTATTTATTAAGTTGGTAATTAAAGTGATTTTTAACGAAATTTTTTATCTTATCAAATGATATTAAAGCAGTTGTTTAAATTAGGAAGGTATATTTACATAAACTAAATGTAAAAAAATGACATTTACTATATCTTCCAATAAAATAGCGTATAAAATTCGTTGTTTTATGCGGTTAAACGAAAATCACATTATTCATATTCTTAACTACATTAATGAGCGTCTATATAGAATTTAAAAACTATTCAATTGCCTTACAAGCATTCATTATAGACTGTCGAATATAATATAGGGGTCAATTTTTGGATACGTTAACTGTTAGTGCAAGAGGATATCCGCACCGTAGTATAGCTCCGACAATAATATTTTCCATACATTCACACTGGCCGTTTATAATATTATAATAAACCCTCACAATGTTCAATGAATATTATTAACGTAGGGGCTCACCGTCGCTGTTATGTACATAATATTAAATATTAGCAATGTCATTCAGCATTTCCTTGAACCCGCATTGACCTATTCTTTATATCCCCCCTGCCACTGAAATATAAAATATAGGAATTAAAATTAAATATAGAAGCCATAAATACGTTATATATACACTACAATAAATTAATATGTATATATATATATATAATAAACTAGATTGCCAACTGCTATATGCTTCCCGTGTAAATTATTATGGAAATTAGCATTTCTCGCCATCTTTGTAGGAATTTAATTCTTATCATATTTAAATATACGTAATCTATATCTATATGATCGTGCATTATCACCGATCATAATAAATATATATAGGTATATTATATACAATAATAAACATACATCTCACAAAAATAAACGTTGTAGCGGCTTCACTTTTAATCGTAAGTTAGCGATTTACTTTATTATATAAATATATTATATCTGTGTTCAATATAATATTTGTGTGTAGAAGTATAAATTAAGAAAAGTTGTACGCGATTTGTTGCCTTTTCAAACCCATTGTCCCATTTACAAGACACGGAGAGTTTTATGTTATATATTACTACAGACGATTAATTAACACATAAATCTATAATATATATATATATTAAAAAGCTACATTAGAAAAAGTTCTTTATAGCTATCTCCCATGAAGAGAATATTACATAAAAGAAAACGTTTCAAAAAAGACACTTGTCTCACATAGACAGAGAGAGAAAATTATTTTATTTTAAACATTAAAGACTTTTAATATAGGTAAAATTCTATTTACACATATCCGGAGTGAGTCCTTACCAGACTTCTATGAATTTAGACAAGAGTGTAGTTTACACATGTCGAGGCTTCGTCAAGACTGCAGGATTTCGTTCAGGCGTTAAAATTAAAAAATACATTTACCATAGTTTTTTTTTATATTCTGTCATTAGAACTTAATCTTCTGTACTCCGTATGTGAAATGCGTTTATCCCATTAAACATAAGTAATAAACTTCAATATTTACTATAAAAACTATATTATATTATTATATAAATTATAATGAATAATTTTTGTAATCATATAGACTTTCAACAATTACGTTAATCTTGGACGATGAAAATAGTCAAAAAAAATTATAAAACCCATACTACCTATATATTTACGTACGAATATATATATTTTGTTTGGAAAAGTCGATTTACACGAAAAAGAGTTTTTAACCCTTCGTGGTATAATCACTTGTATAATATTAGCCGTGTTTTCGCGATTAACCAGGTTGTTATTTTGTCTCATCTATTACCAAACCTAATAACCATTCCATTTGATCGGTGATAAATTATTATAACCAAAACTGATTGTTTGTAAAATTTAATAACCAAATTACATTTGGTTAATCGCGAAAACACGCCCATAGACGATGAACCTCGTAATCACTCGAAACACATTCCAGCTGTCTGGTTGTCTGTCTATGCATGTTTCTAGATGCGCTTTGAAACTTTGTAACGAAATATTCAATAATAATTTAAAAAATAAAAATTTCAAACGTCAAACGATTCCAACAGTTTTTTTTCTGCTTTTACATCAAACGACCATATGTGGTAAATATTTATTGAAATTACCGACTAAATACACATAGACTATAGACGTACCTATATAATAGTATATAGACTATATATATATTATACATACATCAATCAGCTGTCATATGTCTATAGGCAATTTTCGAACGAAAAATATTCCAATACCAAGCGTTGATTTAGTTGATTTCGTGCGTTTGTTCATATTATATTATGAGTTTATACAACGTACTCGAAATGAATAATATATTACAAACACATATATATCTTTATTTTTTTTTATAGGCCATCACAGACGTATTACAATAAAATAGAAGAGTAGTTCCGTTATCGCATATTGCTGCGATGTGTGTGCAATATACTATAATATGCACAATAATACTATAATCTGCCTCTGGCGTGCAGCGCTCAATTACTCAATCGCTGCGCGCTTGTTGAGCATCCCAATCCAAACTGCAGTTGCACATTATACGAATTGCTCGGATTGAGAGGAACACTTCTCTACTATTATACACCCTTATTAATTATTTTATTTTATAGTATAGCCGTACAGGTACACCAGTTATATAGTTCGAGGGCACGCTAATTTTTTAAAAGCCCAAGATTATCCGCCTACTTCTATTTTTCGAATTCGAGCATTGACTAATACGCGTATATAACAACAGCACACATACAAATACGATGATGATAACAGGTATCAAATTTAATTTTTTAAATCAAACAGGGGCCTCTTTTTTTAATTACTTAAACAAATAGACATACAATTTATATTATTATTATAGCGTTATTGTATAGGTACACGTGTTTATTTTTACTTAATAATTTATCAGCACCCAGCAGCCAGTTGTCGTCTACAACAACAACAACAACAACAACAACAACAGCAGCAACAATTTTTTTATTCGGGTGTTACGTGCGCGCGCAGTCAGGACGTGGTTTCCAGTTTAAAGGTCACCGTGCGTGTCTATATCTCATCACTAATATAATATTTTCAACGTGTGTGAAGAGTGACGTTTGCCACAATAATAATGTTATTGTTAATTCGATGGTACGTGGTGATCTTAAAAATTTAAATTAAATAAAAAATAGAGTAGGTACCTAAATGGACACAACAGCTGCTGCGTATCACGGATTCGTGCGCGCTCGGTATATCTGGCGCCCTCGAAAACCGGCAGTTCGCATTCCGGCGGTATTTCAAATCGTAATACATAATTATTATACGTGTTATTGTATTCTTTCTCTCGATCACTATATATAGGTGCCGAAGGCCGAAACACGCAAAAACACCATTTTAATTAATGGTTTTTTGTTTTTATCTCATCTCGTAGTTTGTCGAAATTCAAATCGTTCACTTTTTCCTTTTTTTTCCCCTGTGCTCTATTAAAACAGCAACGTTGCCGTACGTACGCCAGCCTACAACAGCACAGACCTCTCGACACATCGCGGTGTCGCGCCCGTGCACGTGCGCGCGCTATCGCGCAATGTGTTGCAAAACTCGGCGTCGAGAAAAGCAGAACGGGAAAGATAAACGTTGGACGCGGACTGTTCGCGAAATAACATAAAGTCGCGACGGCGGTTGCCAAGCAACTCCACATACGAACGACGTTTTCTCGTGCGTCTATTTTATATTATAAATAATAACAATAATAACGGCGCAATATAATAAATTATATTATATTATATATTGTGTAAAGTGTATATAAGAGGCGCCCATTATCCCGTTTTCTACGACGTTGCCCCGTGATTAAGACGGTGATTTCCCTCTTATTTATTACATATATATTTATTATATATTATTTATATTTAAATACGCTTTCGCAAACGACACGTCGGTCTAATTCGCAACGGTTCAAACTCCAAAAATGCGATTTTTGTGATTATGGTTTTTTTAAATTACAATGAATGATAACGCATCGTTTAAAAACATGCTGGCTCAAATACAACAATTTATTATTCTTCCATCCGAGCACTGATAAAAATAGAATTAAATTGTCCATACTCCATACTTGTGATATTATTGAAGAAAAAGTCCTATCATCATAGAGAATACCTATGAAAAACGCAAAATATTTCATAAAAGTTCTATGTCAAAAAACAAAAATAAAACGTCTGAAGATATAGCATTTTGGAGTTCGGACTTCTACGAATTAGACCGATGCAAGATTGTGTGCAAGACTTGAATGCATGCTCGCTATGGATTATTATGTATGTTGATTATTTATTTATTATTTTTTTGCCCAAACGGTTTCCGAAACCGTCCCCTAGTGAAAATCAAATATTCTCGCGAAAGTCACAACAATAGTATTATAGTGCAACGCATATTGCGCGTTTTGTAATTAATAATAATATTATCACACTTGCCGTTTTGTCCGTGTGTTAACATGAGCAAACGGCGACGTATTACATTATAAAAGCGTCAAAACAATAATAATTTATTATTATTCCGTTAGCGTTCCGCAAACGTTTTTCGAATACCTACGCGTTTTTAACTAGAACATTTCATGTAAATTATAAATATATATTTATGAGCACAATACGATATGAGTAGCTTAACTAGATACACATTCTGTCGTATAAAGTACCTATATTTTGTACGATAGAGATACCACCGCGTATTGGGAGACGAAAAACGTATTATATATTTTATTATTTTCATGTTGTTTGCTCTATTAATGGTCGGAAACCCGTGAATGGGAAAAAATACGGCAAGTGCCTACCTAGAACCACACTTTTCGTGTATGACCTATGGGTGTGTCAGCAAAGAAATCGTGGCTATTGGGGTGTTAATATAGTGTTAACGAATGATATTTTTTATACTTATGTTATATATATTAAAGTAGCGCGTTACGAAATTGCACATTATATTTACCTCTGAATGTTAATGCGTAGCTATTTTATAAATTATTATTATAGATAACTGCCACGCCGAGTACTAGATTTTAGAAATAGTCTATATTTTATACTATACAAAACTCGACGAGTAATTATCTGCGAATAACGTGTACATAATAATAATAACATAATATACGCACTAAATTGTATGTAATAATATGTGTTACAGTACACATATATATACATAGAAATGAAAGCGTATATATGCTCAAGCGGCTACTTTTTTCACATACGTTTGCCACGTTCGTAAAATGAAAAAACAAAAACCGCGTACGTTTTGAAGTATACACAGTACACACGTATATTATGTTATTATCAACGCGACTTTTGTAGTATTTAATGAATCTTTTTTTCTCTCTCTCTTTCTCTATAATAATCTCATCATAATATAATTGTGTACTACTTAAACTAAACGTCCGGTTGTGTGCATGTGTGTGTATTTTCAAAGGAGGAGGAGACGGAGATTGTTCGTGGCGGTGGCGGCGGCGGCGGCGGCAGTGCAGGCGCTGGTGGATGGCGCCGCCTCGGTTGTCCGACGAACAGAAGGCATTGTCACGGCAGCGCAGGCGGGACAGGCGTAGAGAGTTGCAGAGGTTGAGGCGGGCCGACCCGGAATACCGGCTAGCGGAGCGGGCGCGAAACACGCGAGCCCGCCGGGAACAGAGGAACGATCCGGAGTACCGGAAGAAGGAAAGGGAACGCGACACGCGAGCCCACCGGGAGAGACGGAACAGAGTGGACGCTGTGATGCGAAATATCTCCGGCTGCCTGTGGACCAACGGTAATAATACCACGGGATCGGCCGACCACCTGCAGTCGGCACCGGCGATGTCGTCCACACGTGTACCTCACGCGGTACTTTATACGTGCATATAATATATAGTATTAGCTTGTTGTAAAATGATAATATCATGTACGAAATACGTTTAATTCAACGCGCCAGCGTTAATAGTACGCGGTGAAGTTTCTTCTCCGCTTTTCTATCGCGTACTCGTCGTCTAATAAATATTACGTTCGGCCCGTCACAACGCGGTGCAATCTATAATATGTGTACATACGGCATATCGGTGGGTATCGAAGGTACCGCGTGCCGGCGCTGGGCCCCGCGCTCCCAATGTTCGCTCCAAAGTTTTCCAATAAAGCGCGCGTACCGCCGGTGACCCACAAACGCGATCTCGTTTCCCGTACATAAACGCACGTCGGTTTATTGTGGCAACCGCCGCCGCCGCCGCAATCGTCGGTTGGCCGGCTACATAATATAGCGCACCGGTACCGTTGTTGGTATATATATATACAGTTGTTGTTTTCGTTAGCAACGCTAAAATGTAATTTGAATTGGAATATATAATAATATAATATGACGTTATCGCGGTCGGTCGTATATAGTAATATATTCTCGTTTTTATTATTATTATTTTTTTTTTCTCGTTTTCGTCGTAGGTATTTTATCGTTGTTATTAGGTACACACCGTCCCGTATAACACACGGCGAAACGGTCGAGGAAATGAGACACGACGCGCGCGTGCCGGCGCCCGCGGTTTAGGCATATCGCTGTTCTTCGGCCAGCCATATGGATATTTGACGACCGGTTATGGGACACTCTATTCGTATAAAAAATTTAATGCGAAAAATACGTTTACATCGCATAGGTACATAATATAATATTATTATCTATCTATACAAATATAATCTATAATATACATCTACCATAATGTGACGTCTAGAATTTGGCTCCGAATGCACAACGTGGTCGTATAACAGAAACGTGTTTCTATAGCAACCGTATATATTATAATGTAGATATTACATTATATTATCCGAGTGGAGCCACGAATAAACGCCGTTTTATATATATATCGTCGTTTAAAGTGCAACAGTGCATATCTCAAAATTTAACAAAATGGGTTTATTGTCAATATTGATAAATTTAGCTATTGCCGACAGATTTAAATCAGAGAAATTTTCTGTCAGATAATTGGTTACACTGTTATTGAGAAAAATAACAACAGTCCTTATATTAATATTTAGTAACAACATAACATATATAAATAGATTTGCGTATCTCATTTAAAATACTGAATATTCAATAAAATTTGAATTTGAATGTTTTAAACACTTTTTTAACACTAACTACTTAAGATATATAATATGATAACTATTATTTAATTGGTTTAAATCATTGAAAACATGTTTTTTGCCTCTCCTGAAAACCTACCAAAACTGAGATACGCACTGTTGCACTTTAAGCGACGATATATATCTGTAGCGAGTCCGAATGGCAGTCACGGAGAAAATATTCGTATTTCATTGTGCCGTCCGAAAAAATCGGATCCCTTATAATAATATATAGGCTTATAGGTACCATATGTGACGGTGTTCGTCAATTGCGTCGAATATTTTGGACCACCTATACAACGTATCCGTCTTTTGCGCCGGTACATTTATCACGGATCAAAAAGGTGTACTTACGCATCAATTGCGCCAGTAATATACCTATACGGTATACGGCGATTTAGCTATTATTTATGCAGCGAAACATGAAAACATGACGACGAAAACACAAATGTGTTATCGACGTTATCAATGTGTTATATATATGCTGTGGTTGTATACGCAGTTGAAAGCATATTATTTTTGTGATTTGAGTTTATATCAATTTGTAGGAGATAAGTGCTCGAGTGTATTTTAATATAATATAATATTTATTTAGTATTTATACCACACTGCATACACAAAGTATGAAAACAGAGTAGAGTTAAGATTAATATTAATAAAAATCTCAATATTCCTCAATATTGACTGCCGCAATTGATGTATACCCCTTTATATATTACTTACCTTAAAGCTAAACAAATTTCAATAAATGTGATTTGCTAATGAAAAAAATAAATAAAAATTCCGGTCTGTATGGAACGGAAGGGGTGGAAACACTTCGCTCGTTGGGTAGAACACTGATGATGGATATATTGAATTTGAATGCAATGATAAATCATTTCTTTCGACAAAACTATTCTGAGCGAAGCTCGGCCGGTATATGTAAAATTATTAGATATTACTATTAGCATTTAAATGGCTAATGAAAAATACGACGTCAGTATACATAGTGATATAGTAAATATTTGTTGTACATTTCAAGTTTCTGGCATTTTCATTTTCCAATATATAATCATTTTCAATCTTTTTGGTTGTTTTAAATATTATATATCATCCATATAGTCGGTAACCATGCCTAGTTTGTTTGTTATTTTCTAATTTGGAACAACTTTTCGTGATATTTCCCTTATAAAAGATAGTTTTTCTTTGAGCTTTTGAAAAGGACTTTGAAATTCAAAAAATTACCTCTACAAAATACCAACTAAAACGAATTTCCTATCAACAACTTCTATACCAGAATACTATTACTTTATTCCTTTTGTCCGAAAAAGTGTATACATATATATATAAATAAAATAGATCATTGTAAAAAACCAAATACATTCATCGCTACGCTCAGAATCTAAAATGTAAATAGAACGTCGAATAAATTATGTAATCGTCATTTAGATGGATTATAATATTTTGTAATGTTATAATAGTTTTAACTTATAGCCGAAACGTTTGCAACAAATAATATATATATTATATATATATATATATGTATCACTTTTACTCAGAGGAAGTATTTATTATTAAATTCAGTTGTTTGTTACATTTATTATTTTTATTTTATTATTTAACTAACACAGTAGCACACTGCACATCAAATTGCATATAGATATATTATTTGAGTAAACACGTAATGTTGTTCATGTAAAATAAAAAATACTTTTAAAATACGACTTATCGTTGGAAAACTATGAATGTTGTATTTTTTAAAGTTTAAATTTATTTAAAAAAATAATTGTATTCCATATTTGAAACATTACAGTAATATATTGTAACAGTTGTAACTAACGTGCGGAAGTGCCCGCAATACCTGATTTTCGTATTATAGCTTGGCATCAACATGAAAAGTTTTTGAAGAAATTGAAAAGTTTTGAAGGAGCATTTGTGGACACTTTTCTTCGTATCGTGTAAAAAATGTAAATTATAAGCAATCGTATTTTTCTGGTATTTAGTATTTACTGACTATTGTCGTCGTCCTTCAGTGATATACCTACATGCGATTACGGACGATTGAAGGTTCAATTAAATTAAAATTGTCACAAGTAGTCGTCAATATAAACAATTTGTAAAATTCAAAACCATTATCACTTTCGATGATTATGTACAAAAAAAACATCATAAATCATAATAAAATTCATATACATATATACGCTTGCAAGAAAAACTATATTTAAAATTTTAAATAACATATACAATTTAGAGAATTGAGAACTATAATAAGTAACTCGTAGGTACATATTAAATATTATTATCTACATCATAAATAGAGTAGCTGTATATAGACTGCATTAGTGTATTTACGAGGGTAGATAATGTAGATAGATCTGCACCTTATATCTTTTTTTTTTATTATTTTATTATTATGTTCGTCATATATGATTGATACAATTAATATCCCAAAAGTGATCAAATGTTTTTTAAAATCTTATCACATCAATTAGTACATAATTTTATCTGTCTCTATACTTTTGAATTATTAATTTTTGATTTATAATATAATATCTATAATTTTCCAATATTTTCAGTTCATTTTCCTTTATAAGCATAAAAAACCTTTTGAAAAATTTTAACAATTACATTTTTCAGATTATATCTATTTACTATACTGGATAGATGAAATTATTTATGAGAAAGTTCTTTATCGAAGAAATCTTTCTTGACTCCTAGTTCCTACCCGAATTATATAGGTACCTACTATATATATTATATTCAGAATTTAAAAAGAAACAGTGTCGGTATACCTAATATAATATTTTTTAAATTAAATGAATCGCATTTTTTCTAAAATAAGATGATTTTTTTTTCAAATACCAATATAATTGCACACAATCTGTTTTACCTAAAAAAAATCTAAATATGTTGCTAGTATAGAGTATTTAGTTCAAACTTTTGGGTGATTTTACTTATTCTTTAAAAATTAAAAAAAAAAACTAAATGTAATAAAATGTATTATAATATAATGTATTATATTTAATATAAATTAAATAATATAAAATGAATTATTTAATCTATATAGTATATATTATAAGTATAGTGTAATAGGTAAAACTAAAAAAGTCTTCAGTTGTTTATTAGAATTTATAAAATAACTTTGCAGTAATATATGTAACATAATATGAGCTTATGATTACTAAAATATGAATATTTTATTGATAATATTATATATGAGAAAAATAAATCTTTTATAATATTACTATTCTTGTTATTTTTCAATGTTCGAGATTATATAACTCATATAATATAATATCCATTGCGATAAGCATTCCTCATCACGCTATATATATATATATCGGTTCAAATTCAAAAAAAAAAAAGGTTGCGTTTCAATGCACTGTAGTATATAGCTGTACCTAGTGTACCTATATATATTAAAACATATGATCTTGGCGATTCCTCATCAAAAATTGCCCGCAATCATATAATTATTTTGGGGTATATCTCTGTGCCATCTGTAATCCTAATAAAGGGTTAAAACTTCCACAATTATTTATTGTAGTTCATCATTGACATTATTCTTTAAACTAAAAAAAACTTTGTATTCTCATTATAATTAAATTTTAATGATTACTGCAAAGTTGCTGTGGAAACTGATTAGACTTTTGAAAACAGTCAGAAAACATACATGTCAGAAAGTTAAAAGGTTTTTTTTAATCGTAATTCGTAAATCGTTATTGTATAGTACCTATATGTAAAGCTATAAAATCATATGTATATATTAAAAAAAAAAAAAAAAAAAACAGAAATTTATTTTAATGCATCCATATATACAACATACATTTAAATTATTTTTAACATGTGTTTTTGTTCTGAAATTTGAACCAAAATACACATTTTGAAGATATTTTATTTTGGAATGCATTTCCATGTTTGTTTTATCTGTAATGCATATCCATACCTATATAATTAAAATTTAAAGCTCACTTCTCAGATATAATAATACGATTTATTTAAACAAAAATAAATGATTATAGTACTTGCACCTATATATTATGTTTAAAAATATTCTATTATATTTTATAATCGTTAAAATGTTAATAATAGTGATTAGAATTTAGGAACGAGAATAAGATTTTTCTTATTCTTATTAGATTTTTTAATCTCCGTATATATAAGATCGGGCATTGGTATAATAGCTGAGTTTATTTGTTGGTACCTATACCTACGTAAAGATTTTTGGAAACTTTTGTTGCACAATTTTCCAGGCACTTGAATCAAACATCCTCCATGGAAGTACTCATGGTGCTATCAGTGACAAACTGAAAAAAAAAAAGGAACTTGAATCAAAAAAGGTTTGCCACCCCTATTATAGGTATTTTCAAGAAAGATTATATGCGCGTATACAAACAAAACGCAATCTACACTGTTGTGCAGGGACCGGTTTGTCTATACATTATATAAAGTGTGTACACGGAACAGTCGTAATCTCTCGTGGAATATAGCATAATATCATGTACTTATATCGGTTATTATTATATATTATATTCAAGAGGTGGTAGGCATGACATTTTACCATAAACTGGCATTGAACAATGTTCGCTTGCGTGTATAATATAAGATTGTATAAGATTATTATTAGTGTGCTTTTCAACCTTCCTCGATCCAACACTCAATAATTATGTTATCATATGTCGAAATAGTTGGTCATAATATTTCGCACGTCAATAATATTTATATACGACGGTGATTATTATTATTATTACTATATCACAACTGTATATTTAGATAGATACTGTAATATAATATATACGATATTATATTCTTATAGCTATATACTCGTATATAGACCGCGTAATTGTAAATTTATAACGTAATGGAACTCCATTCTTTGATGGAAGTTCAAATATATTCCTACCTGCAGAAAGGGGAGTAAAAAATGATCGCAAATTATGGCCTCCGGTTAAACTTTACTAACTAATTATTACATATACCATCCCATGCCGTCGCGCCATTGTGAAAATAATGAAAAAATAATAAATAACATATGAAATTTTGTTACAAAAGTGCGATTATCTGAGGGATTTCTAATGAAAAATATCCTATAAATTATAATATTATTATAGATATGTGTGTTATGCGTACACGAGTCCTGCAAAATAAAAACGATGTTTCAACCCTGCTATGTTTAGAGTACATATATTATATACATGTATTATTTTTATGCCGTCATAGATTATATTATTTAAATTAATGGATACCACTATAAAAACATTTGCTTCTCGTATATATACGTTCAAACGCTATTAAATCCATTGAAAATATATATTCCGCTATTTAAACGTTAACACTTAATTTCTTTTTATCAGGTTTTTAAATGGTATATTATATTCTGAAACATTTAAAAATGTCTATATAGCTTATACTTATAAATACGTATAATATATATATACATATATATATACGTATAATTGTATAAAAGTATTTAATTAAAAAAAAAAATTACATTTATGAATAAAATTGGTGTTGAAAAAGTATATTTTATTATTAGTATATTTATATTTTTTTTTTTTTTTTGCTTATTTGTACGAAATAAAATATGTGCTCTTTATTTGTACAGAAAAAAAATCCTAACTATTCAACTAATCAACACTAAATTTTCCGCAATTATTCTTGGTTTCCTTGAGTAAGTTTAAGTAACATTTTGAAAAAAAAAAATCTGTCACCGTTAGTAATGCACAAAGCAAGACCAACACTGAATTTGCCCATCACTAGTCACCGTGAAAGGAATTAATAATCATTGGAAAAAAACTTTTCTACACAAAAAATGAGTAATCAATTTTTATTGTTTTCCTATTACCATTGCAGTAATATGACTATTTTACGAGTATGTAATATAAACAAATTATTTTATATAATAGATTGCTTACCTATTTAAGGATTACTTATTGTCTGGTAACAGTAACGATCTTAAACCTTTTAAAGAGTTAACAGTTTTAAACGTGGAAATAGAAACAAAATAATAAAATAATAATCCATATTTCTCAGGTTTTCTAGACAATTTTAAAATACGTCCTAACTATAATAATAATAACAATATTATTTGTTATAATATATATTATTGTGTGGAAAACGGATATAGAAATTCAAATACTGAACAAAGCTACCATGAGTATTCTGGCTATTAAATGTATAATATTGTTATAAAAGTTATACATATTACTTTATTTATATAATACCTGTATGTAATATTTTAAGTAAAAAAATACTACTAATTTATGTCATGAATCAATATATATATGTATATGTTATATGAGTAGGTATATCATAATCCCAATGGAAACGTTATTTTTCAAAGAAAGATACTGCTGCTGTAGTTAGCAGTTATTGGATAGCCTATTTATTATTTTTTTTTTTGCGATTTATTATTAATAATTTCAGTTATTTTATAGATAGTAAGTTCCCGAATAAAGTGCAAAATATGGTTATTTTCCAATAAAATTATTCATATATAAACAGTATAATTCATGAAAACTATTTTAACCCGTAAACCATCCGAGTGAGTAATAGGTATAGGTATATTTTAGTATGATGAATATATGTTCATGAATTCACGTTTACAGTAGTGTTATAATATTTGTATCATTCTATAGCTGTCCTTGATTAAAACTTTGGAAATTTATGACACAATCAGTAATGACATATTACGTGACAGTTTCTGTAATAAAACATACCGTATAGTTAAAATTCCAAACAAAAAAAAAAAAAAAAACGAATCTAAACACTGTAATACACATAGGTACTTTAGAGTAAAAATATATTATACACATTATTTGATTACACATTTGTGTTTGATTTGTGTACAAGGACAAATAATTCAAATTCAAAAACTATAAAAAAAAAAATTAAAAGCCCAGATTAAGGGAAGCCAAGGGTCCACATCCCCGGGACAAGGGCGGTTATGAGGGGAATGGGGGCAATTCCCCCCGTTCCCTAAAAAATTGGAGTAAAACGGCGTGAAAAATAGATTGATGACCTTTTTTTTGGTTTAAAACTCATAAATTGCTCTTCCCATTCAAAAGGGTTATTTTGTACTCGCATATGAACGATTTCCGCATGGGGAAACATACAATATCTTTCATATAGTTGTGTATATTTTATATGGCGAGTATATGGAAGTTTATGTGTTTTCCCCATACGAAAATCGTCCGTATGAGTACAAAATAACCCCCCAGGACCTCTGTATCCGCCTCTGCCCCGAGACCCATTATGTGATCACTTCAATTCTTTTAAATTTTAAATTCTTAGACTTTTGATCTTATCTTAAATTGAAAATAAAAAAGAAATGCTTATCTCTGATCACTATTTTCAATCATATTAAGTATATTCTTTAACGATTAATGGTAATAACTATAAGCCATAGAATAACTTGGTTTTTACAGTTGAATTTTGTAACCTTTGTGGGTACCGAAAGGATAAGAAGCCTCACGATACTTTATTCCAATACATTTAGTTACGTAACGCAATTTAACCGTGAAAATCTATAATAGTAATATAGTACAGGCTACCGAATAAATAAAATCAGAATGTGGATACTGATAATAAACTGTGGTCATTATCATAGAATATACTACATGATAAGACGTCATATATAAGAATTTATTATTATTTTAATTATGTATCATTTGTTGCAATTAAAAGGAATGCATATCATAAAAATTAAAGTTGAAATTCGATAATTAAAAATGTGTTCATTATCAAATAGTTCTATATTTACAAACTAGTATTGTTTTTCTTTATTTATATAATATTATTAAACTGTTAAGATATTTACCAAATGGATCTGTAAAAATGTATTAGTTTTTATTTTACATGGATCTATTAATAATAGTCGTATTTATTTTTTCGTAGTTTTTGTTCACTCTATGAACTACTCCGTTTTAATTTTACGGTTTAGGAAAAAACTGTTTTGGATTACTTAAGGAATAAGGCCAACCGATTATTTTCAAGTAAACATTTTTGGAATTATGGTATATTTATCAATGCTTTTTGTACATTCAAATGTTAATATTTTGTTTGGCGGCTATGTTTATTATCCATAAAGTTCAAAAGGTTGTCGAAATATTTTAAAACAAAATATTGAAATTCGAATGTACAATAAGTATAAATCAACTTGTAATGGTTTCAAAAACGTTTACTTGATAAAATTGATTGTTGTTATAACTGTTAAATACTCTAAAACAGTTTTCTCTTAAAACGTTTAATAATAAAGCGAAGGGGTTCGCAGGGTGAACAAAAACAACGAACAATCCAATACCCGACCGTCCGCCTTAAAGACAACTCAAATACGTTATGTTTAATACTGTTTTTTATTTGCTTAATCTCTTTTTATTTTTTTTTCGTATAAAAATAATATAATTTTATATGAAACAACAAAATGCTATAATATATAGGGTTAATCATATAATTTTGTATAAATCCAAGACTGTACTTTTGTTTCATTTGAAAGGCATGGGCCTACAAGTTACAATCGATATATATTTCCTTTGGGCCTCCAGAGTACTTAATAATTAATATGGGCTTTTATACAATCTCACATTCTCACACATACCTTCTCTAAATGATAAAATAATGTCTCTTTGAACGAAAAAACACATCATTTATATATTAAAAAGTGACCAATTATTTTCGTTATCATTAATTTAATAATATATTATGTTAAATATAATAATATTTCATGAATAATATATTATTAAACATTAAAATATGTACTTACCTATACAATGAATATACTTACCTATACTTTTAATAATTTATGATGATAATTTTGTATCTAAAGCATTTTTGTCTCTGAATTTCTTGAGAGACAAAAATTATACTAAACTATTTAAAAAAAATGATTACCCATTATGTCACTATATTAGGTATAAATTATAATGTTAATCATAACTTTAATTTTACTTAGAAATACCGTGTCGAACAAATAAAAATAATAATTATTACTTACCAATATTTATAATAATCAATGATAAAACACTTAAACATGATAAATAAAACTATTTTACTAAAGCACTCTTGACGAATCTGGATGAAACATTATTACAATTAATCATAATTCGCACAAAATGTATATACGAGTATATATGTATATATGCATATACTGTATACACTAATCTATGTAATTAGGTCGACATAAAATGCTTAGTGAAATAGCAAATTAAGATAATCACTGTTAAACAGTACCTAATAAAATAAATATTTACTACAAACTCCCAAAATAGTTTTGTATATAATTATATTTATGTAACTTTTATAATACAATACAATATTAATATAAGAAATTTAATATATTGAACGTATATTGCATAACGTATAGGTTAAAAACATTATAATACAATATTAATATATCATTATTCTTAATAATATTTTATTTTTTAATGTATAATTCTTGATACTAAAAATGAATCTATAAAAATGTATAGTTAACTTTAGGTACATTAATTTTAATAATTTTTACTTCTGTCTTCAGTGCCTGATTATATTATATATATATATTAATATTAAACTAAAAAATTTCTAATATAATATCATGAGGTTATTATTTGATATTTATTACGTATAATCGACGTGATTTATCACGTATTTAAAATTCTAATCGAATTCATAAATATTAAAATAAGTAATTTGTTTTTATAAACATTATATCGTAAATAAATAACCACAAATGGGAGTTTTATTATAAATTTACTAATTGCCTTTAATATTATAAGTTAGACAATAATAAAAAAAAAAACCTTATTAGACTAATGGGTAAGGTTTAAAAAAATTCAAGAAATCATATCATATTATATACCTATAGTAATCATTTATAATTAAATATTGTAAAGCACAACATTATTGTATATTAAATTAAATATCTAATTATTAAAATATATTTGTTATTAAATGTATAATAAGTTATTAATTATGCATTTATACATTTAGACTTGCGCGGGTATAATAAAGGGTACGGATTTATATTATATAGAACTTAGAAGTAACAATCTATATTTTATTTTTGTATTATAGCGAATTTTGTATGCACCTATATATATATATATATATGAATAATATATTGAAAAATCAAAATCGAAACGAATAACGATGGATTTTTAAAAAATAATTTAGTTGAAAAGACGGTTATCGGTCTAACGACATTGTTAATTTACGGAATAAAAACAAACGAAAAACAGACGGGGGGCGATTTGCGCGCCGCGAGCGAGAATCGTATAGACTATATTATTATTATTATTGTAGGGTATACAGCAAGTCGGCGGGTGTGGTGCGGAGCGGAGGGACGCGCCCGCTCGAGTGTTCGAAAAACGCGTGTAGGTATACGCGCGCGTTATCAATTAATTCCGCGCGGCCCTCTGTCCGCCGCACTGGGCCCTTTCAACGAAACTTTTACGGCGCACACATAACTCTTTTCTTTCTTTTTTTTTTTTTTGGCTTTTCTCTCTTTTCGTTCAAGTGTTGTATTTTTTCTCCACGACGACCGACCGCAGCGCACTGTATAACATGAGCTAATCGTTTTCCACGTCTTTGGCAGAACGTCAGCTCTCCGTGTAGGTACCTAGATATATATACTTATATATATATACACGTACGCGCCCGCGCGCCGCTGCCACAACGCGCACTGCGGCACACCTCTGCCGACGACCGAGCTGCAGCGAGCGCGGCGGTGACGGGCACGGCGGCGATCACGTTTCGGGCATCGTGAGTTTAGAGAGAGAGAGAGAGAGATAGAGAGAAAAAAAAAAAAAACCACTCGAGCAACCGAATGTGTAGTTGGTTTCGGGGTCACAGCGTCGGCCGTCGTCGGCGAGATAACGTTGGGCGGCGTATACCGGACGGATGGGCGGATTCCGCGTCGGCGGCCGAGGGTCTTCTCCCGGACGGGAACTCGCGCGCTTATATAAACCGGAGCAGCTTCCGTCCGTGAAATTATCGCGCGCGACCGTACAAAGATATTTCCCGGTGAACGCGCGCACGAAATGCCGACGAGCGTGGGGGTACGATGTAAAAACGAAAAATGTGTCCCCCCCCCCCCGCACAACCGACATCGTGCATATTATAATATTGTGTGTGCGCCCCCGCCTCCCCCACCCCACCCCATCCACAATTCCCAGGGCCGGACATCGTTATTGAAACTCGACACTGGGTAACTAATATTATTATTATCGCGGGACACGCCATTATTGCTACTGTCGGTTGAAATCGTATCAATATATATATATATATATATTATTATTACATTGTTATAAAGTACAATAATATATGTATAGATTATTCGCTATAACAATATGTATATAGAGAGAGAGTGAAACGAAATGAAACGAAAATCGCATCTCTCGCGCATGGCGTCCGTCCAATAAACCGAGAGGGAGAGAGAAAGAAAACACCGTTTAACACAAGACGCACATACGTCGTTCGACGTCGAAATAGACTGCGTTTGAATTGTTTCGCATAAAATAATACGTACTCGCGTATTGGGTGTACGTCGAACGATGCTGCAGATGATGCTGTCCAACCGCGTGCCAACTCGCATTTGCCTGCCGCCGAGTCGTACGAGACATATAAGACAGTGTATATATATATATATATATATGATATTATGTAGTAGTCGCTGCAGTTAAAAGGACGTTGCACTCATATTTGTCTCGTCTATCGACCAATACGGCAAAATCACATGCTATTCAGAATTTGAATTATAACGTTAGAAGGTTTACATTTACAGTTAAATAAATACCATTTATAAAACTTAAGAAGAACGATATTTAAAAAAAAAAAAAAATCAAAAATGTTCATCGTTAGATGATATAGGTACTTTGAAAATAGTTACGAGATGCCCTCAAAAGTGTTCTAAACCTAAACGCCATAATTATTCGAGTTAATATTGGTCTTTAAATCTAAATGGACGAATGGAGACAAAAATAATTAATATGGATGTGATTTCTTGACGGCTGCACTCAAGTTCCATCTTAAACATTAACATTGCTATAAAAATATACTATAGTTCTAACCCGGTATAAAAAAAATGGTACATAAGAATTCCGTCCAAAAGTATTCATTATTAAAATTGTACATGTATAATATTGACAAATTGTATATTATAATATTATCGTCCGTGTCTAGCCTAACCCATCGTTATAGTCCATTATAGCTGCATAATATGTAATTACATACGAATTATAGTCTATTTCAAACACAAATCGAGAAGTTCAATTTAAAGTCCAACTAATTCTAATTCTTTCTTTTAGAAAGGCTCAGCTCAGACCAAATTGGTTATGGGTGGGCCGGGTGGTCCAACCCATGCAGGGAACTTCTAGATACATGAACATTACGAATTACGATAAAGTTTTGTCCATCGAGTGTTCAATATCAAAATCACAAATATATTAGGTTTATTAATAATTAAAAATAATTCATTAAAATCACGTCAAATTTCGATCAGGTAGTTAAAATTACAAATATTTTACAATATTATCCATAAAATATACCTAATATAATATATATATATGCTTTTGTAATTTAACCCATTCAATTATTAGTGGGTATAAGTGCGTAAAATGTGTAGTTGATATCTAATCATTTGAGAAACGAAATTGTTGTATAGGTACTTTTCTTTTAATTCGGCACAAAGTCGGTGTAAAAAAAAAAAAAAAAAAAAAAGATAGTTGAGACGGAGTTCGGATACAGCCAATCGGAAATGATTTACACGTATATTATGTATATATGATGGAAAAGACATTATAGTACATAATAATATGTATGTTATATTGTTGAACTATATATTATATTGTTCCGAGTTACCTCCACCCGCGTGATTCGGGGTGTCCAGCACGTTTACCACGCGTTCCTTTTTTTTTTTTTCGATTTCGCATGTACGCAGTGTGTTGACTATGCCTTAAAATGGAAACCGGACGAGAACGAATTATATTTTCTCCTATAGATTACAGTATATATATATATATTATACATAATAGCTAATATGCGCGCGTGTGTATATTTTTTAAGCACGGCTATATACAGGATAATAGTATGGTTGTTTTTTTTTCTTCTGCTCATTACTGTCTTTATAATATTATGTGAGTCATTGTCGCCCCACTGAAAACTGGCCATTCGTATCGCGTTCGCCCGACGAAATATTGTAATCCACGTACAATACACGACGTACGACGCACGCGCAGACGCATAATATAAAGTACCCATATAAACGAAGGCACAATATAATGTCATGATATACGTCGTAATAACTGGGTAAATTTTCATAAATATTCAAATTTAATAATAATTCTGGCTAGGACTATATTATATTATTATCTGTTGTTATATTATATGGCTTCGGCTCGTGTTTCGGCTATAGTATAGGTATACCTAATAGGTTAGGTACACCTAATATTGATTAGACGCGATAACGGAATATGCTATATAAAATATATAAGTGTAGTTAGTTATATTTTATTATATAATATTGAAAAATCATTGACGTACCAACTTAATATTTTATTTTCGCAAAGTTTATAATATATCGTTGTTTTTATTGGTTTTAGCCGACTTGGAAAACATGGCACCGGATCAAGTGGGACCGGACGAAGACACGGGCGTAACTGCTCTTAGTAACTGCGGGGCTACGGTCTTCGTTACAGTGCCAGCCAGCCCTTTCCCAGTCCGGGTGAGTTAAAATTTATAAACGACAATAATATTATTACTATACAGATTTTCTAAAAAATTAACTTAACCGAATCGAGTATTTTATAGTGGACACAATAACTATATATATATATATATCACTGAACCAAATATCATTGGTAGAATTAACAATATGCAATAATCAAATTTTAACAAACGAATATTTGTCGAAATAATAAAATTTTTATTATTTTTATGTAAATATTGTTAAATTAATAAAAAAAAATGTGTTTACAATAATAAATTCATTTTGTAAATTTCACAAAATATATAAGTTATAATTTAATAAAAATAATTTGTAAAATTAATACAGATTTTATTATTATAATAAAATATGTTAATAAATTTAAAAAAATATTCTGTTTATACTATTTTGATTAACAAATGAGCGTTTGTTCTACGAAAAAGAAATAAACGAACGCAAAATATTTATAATTGAATTAACAAAATATTTGTTAATTCAAATAAATTTGTATTCAATTGGAAAATTTTACCCAACACGTTGATAAAATATATTGTCATATCAATAATACGTTTTGTTATTTTACTGTTAAATTAATAAATATTTTATTTCTAAATCAATAAACATTTTATTGGACGTATATTAACAATCATATTATTAAATTAATCTATATATTTATTGAAATCACAGATATATTTGGTTCAGTGTATAGGTACCAGTACTTATTATACATTATTATTTAAATGTATTTGATATTTGTTATCAATAACTATTGTGTATTATCATTAATTATTCAATGGTATTATACAGGGGCGCCATTTCAGTTTTTTTTTCTAGTGAGGCAAAAGTTTGATAAATTAATTCAATTACAATTATTATAAATCATGAAACAGTCCGCTTTGCTAGTGAATTGTAATAATAATAAAAACAATTAAAAAAAAAAATCACATTCAACTAAAAAACCATTATATTTTGCTAACTTATAAACTCATAACTTAAAATTTTTCTCAAGATTTTATAAGTACAAATGATAAAATAATTCCATATCCATGGTTGTAGTTATAACTTATTTATTGTTATTAACAGGAATGACAGTTATGGCTTTTGGATCATTGAGCAGAGTAATGTTTTGAATAAAATCAAAATTAAAATTCTATAAATTTATATACATGGTCTTTAAGAGGATGCCAGTGCAAACAATTTTCAATGAAAAACTCATTTTTGTAACTATACAATTTAAAAATATTTAAACACACTTTAAAAGTAATTAATAAATATTCCCGTATCAGCACTACTTTTTATTATTATGTAATCATTATATTAATAACATGTTTACGTAAAATATACAAAATGGCATTTTAAAGTGGTTTTGAAGTTATATATGTACCAGATGTATTTTTATAAGATTTGTATGTGACAACATTTCAGAGGAGTACAACCCGTTTCTGCCAAAACCGTACCTTTTTATTTTCCACTAGACTTGAAAATCGATTGTATTATAGTACGATAATAATATATTATTTATTATGCCTATATTTTATTTTAACACTATAATGTATACATTACATGTAACAATAAATATCACTATTTTGAATTATTTTATAACTTATAAGTTATAATTAATTTGAATCATTCATATAACAAAACGTCTATATTACTTATATCTATATATCACCGACTAATATATACAGTGGCGACTGGCATCATTTTAGGTTTTACTCTAGACGAGAGCAAAATTTTGACAAATAATAATTACAAATAATAAATATAAATTTTTCCTATGGTTTTTGCTATTAAATAAACAATAAAAAGTCATCAACTTTTTTTCTGTATTTTGCCAACAAAATTAGACTAATTAGGCATTAATATTCCCAACGATCGCCCTTTTAAAAATTAGACGGGGGAAAATGCTCCCTTACCCTCTCTCCCTAAATGACACCACTGATAATATACATACCCACAATGTAGGTATATTATAATATAATAATAATATATTATAAAATAATATAATACCTACATATTATAATATGTAGACTGTAGAGCCTACATATTATATACTGGGCCTAATTTATTCATTAAGGAGGACTATTAAAAATATACGAAAAACAATATAAGTGCATATAATCAAAACGTTTTTATTAAAATGTATTTTTTTGTCTTTGTTTAAATAAATTTTAAGTTATCTATTTTAAGTGTTCTGTGGTTTATCATACGCCAGTACGTGATTACGAGGCACCGAATGTATAAATACCTACATTATATAATGTGCATGGGGAAATAACTATATACTGGAGTTTTATCATTTATAACATTATAATTCGTAGTATTTTTTACTATACATATTTATTTAGTAGATATTTCACTCACGAACCACCGCTACGTATTTAGGTAGTTAATTATTATTTATTATATATGTTAAAATAAAATATAAGTATAACTAAATATACCTAATAGGTACTATCGATTTTTAAGTCTAGCGGAAAAGAAAAAGTTATGATTTTAGCTGAAAATAGGGCCCTTTTAGAGACAATCTCGACGGGGTATTACAATTTTCTAAATATTCAGCTCAATATTAAAGATGAAAAAAATAATTTTTTTAATTCACTATTACTTTGTTTATAATAAATATTTAAAAAAAACCACGAAGGTATACCTAGGTATATATATGCCTCTAGAATGTTGTCCTCTACATTTTTTATAATAGGCGATTTAACTCTAAAATGATTATTTAATGCACTTTCGTTTGTTTTATGTGAACATATTTTTACTATTGAAAATCATTGGTGCTTAGTAAAGCGTTCTCTTGTTATATAATGGACCGCGGTCTAAAGGTTAGAAATATTTAAAAACATTGTTTATAAATTTGATTATATTTTTAATTTTTACGTTGAATTTACACAAATTAATTGGTCCATATAAATCGTTGGGTGGCAAACAGGAGCGGCGCTACGAATTGCGGCACCCCAAGCAAATTCATTTTTCGGAGCCCTACATTTTTTTAAACTTTATTTTGTTAGACAAGAAGAAATACCTTAAATAATATCGTGGTGAAAATTATGCGTAGAAAGGAATAAATAAAAAGTATTGTGTTTTTCTTCTCAGTTCTCAATAAAATATATGTTTTAAGCTTTCATATGGCGCGGGCCCTAAGCAACTGCTTTGGTTGCATGGCTCTTCCGCCGGCCCTGGTGGCAAATTTCCATTTCCAAACTCCCCCTTCCCCACCAAAATTTATATATATATATAATAATTATCATATATATTACAATATACAAATATTAATGTTCCTAGTTTAACGTGATATTTTATTAAAACATAAAAATGTGTTTAGGTAAATATAATGCCAGATTATTTCAATAATATATTTATTCAGATTATTATATATAAGCAGGAAGTAATTGGCGCTTGAACCATCACAAAGTGCAAATTCTCATGTTTTCTATTTATAATAGATTATATTATAAGTAATCACAATATTGATCAAATAATAGACGTGGGACTATGGAAGTATTAAAACCATGGTTTCGACGTTCTGCAGATTAGTCAATGAATACTATAGGATACGGCTATTATTCAATTTGTACTTTGTAACCAGTTTATAAAACATATTATATTACATAAAACATACCTACCAACATATTTTCGATACTAATTTAATGCTGTTGAGTATTATCTGGGTATAAAAAGTCCTAATTCAATATATCATTCCGCTCGTATAAACAACAATAACTAAACGGCTGTTATATCAGGCATATTAAGAATATAATAATGATTTTATTAAGTATGTGTTCCACTGTTTATTATTATTATTATTATTATTTTTTTTTATGAAATGTTTTTACCGATATAGTACAAAAATAATAATTGTTCCTGATATGATCATCATCTAAAAAAAATGGTCTTCTGGAGATTCATACGGGTATACGTCTCTTTATATGGATTGAGATACGACCACAGTGATTTATTTTTAAAAACGCGCAAGGGGTCAGTATAAATAGAAGCAGAGACAACACGGAGATACGTGCTTGGACAACTATCAAGTGGCCAGCAATGCGACAAATGTTCGTTTATTCCTAGGGGGGAGCTTTTTATACACACCGTACTGCATACGTCTTATATATTATATTCTTCTTGTCCTATATGGTCTGGAATAATTTGATTCACCTATTATTATTAGTGGTCACGTAAATTCATAGTATTAAATATCGACAAAGCATACCGTCATAATATACCTACTGAATGATTCACAACTCAAAAGCATGTTAACATATTTTTGATTTCTGGTCTTATTTAAGAGGATGCCACGCATCCAAAATAAGAGACTAAAAACTAGTTTTGCTTGAACATAAAATACCGGGGGTACAATCAAAATGAAATAACCAAATTTTTATACCACAAAAGGAGAACTAAATCTGTGTTGTAGTGTTTTTATTTATTTTTTGTATAAAGTTATTTTAAATTAAGTAATGAACTGTCAAACTCGTATGATTGTACGTTTTTTTTTTTTAGACATTTATAGTACCTATATAATTGAGACAAGTTATGAACAAAATAAAAATACTATGTCCATCGATTAGGTTCTCTTCTATGTAGTAACAAAATTTTTGTTTTTATTTTGATTGTATAGGCTGTAGCCTAGGTGTTTATGTTTGCGTAATACATGTTTTTTTTTTTTAAACAAATATACGATTACACAATAATTAAAAAAAAAGGTACTGATTCTTAATATAGATATTGAAATATTATTAAATTGTTGGATTTTAATTTTTCTTAAAATTTACCTAACAAAACCCCTTAAAAAGCGAGTGTGTCACCGCTCCTCTTACATTTTTACATTTAAAATCACATTTTTCGATATACTTGAAATTACTAGATTTTTTTATGCCCTATATAGGACTATGTGTATCCTGTAGCGATATAAACTTTTTCAAAATACAAACTATCCCTTTTTTTTACTGTAAATTATTATTTTGTAACAAAGTGATTTTTCTGAAAATTTTGATATACTTATCAAAATCAATATTCAAATGTATACTTTATAGATTATTACAAAGGATAACCTAGTCTTCTTGAATTGTAGCAATATATCTATAGGTTAATTAAAAAACTAATAAATATGGTGTTAGCGTACTATACTATTTGGTAAAATATACTTAATTAAATTTTAATATTATTAATATCAGCAATGTTTAGTCGAGTACATACTAATTATATACTCCAACAATTTGCACCAATGGTAAAACTATGGTTTTCAAAACAATATCATTTTTTTTACAATATAATATAAAAATGTTAAAATATTATTATTATAAAATATTATGAATGTTCTTGTAACAAGATATTCAATGAATAGTGATACTATTAAAATAAATGTTAAGGAATTAAACTACTCATTGGAATTTTAATACCACATCACAATTTTACAACAAACCACGTATAGGTATTTATAATTTATAATAATTTACAATAGAAAAAACGTAAAAAAATGTTTAAAAAAAAATTTGTATCGCAACAGGACACAATTTTAGAGATTAAAAACAAAATATTCTAAAACATTTAGGTAGTCCACAAGTATATACTCAATCATTCAAAAAAAATATATATTTACATAATTAAGGATTAAATATGGAGTAAACACGCTTAGTTAGTAAACATATAGGACATGGGTTGATAAGTCGAATAGACAATTTAAAAAAAATATTAAAATTGTTTAACGTTTTGTATTAGTAATCCGTTATACTATCTTGGTTGTCTTCAAATATATCAGACCGATCATTTTGACTTAAGTTAAGCGAAGATTTGTTTAATTGCGTGGTAGCTTCGTCTAGTGTATCTCCTCTTTTGTTTCTTCTTTTCATAAATTACATCGGTAAGATTTTAGATTATGAACGGAGCGAGAGAACTAGTGGTTTTACAATGACATTTTTTTTTCTGTTAACACTTTTTCTACCAGAAGGAGTACTCTGACCTTTACAAGCTTACCCGATTTGTGGTAGAAAATTGCATCTAGTTGGTACTTTAGAGAAGTTATTTTTCGATTTTCTTAATGGTTTTTTAATGCGTATGGAAAAAATAACAAAAAATGACGAAAAAACGGCAAAAATACGATTTTGTCAAATCGAGATTTTTCATTTCTTCGTAAATTTGAAAATAATGACTGTAAAATCTTAATTTTTAATTCAATTTAGTAGTATATTTACGTTGATAAAAATTTTTTGCAATTTTGAGGCTATTTATAAACATTTTAGATTTCGAGGTTTAGTTTTAGAAGTTCTAAAAGGGATAATTTGGGATTTTATGATCTGAATATTTTACTCAATGTTAAATATATTATGTTAATCTCGAATATCCGTAGTCGTAACTTTTTTTTATAGTCATTTAAAGTTTTCAACAAAATTATCAATTTTGAGTTATTTAAGTCCAAATAATTGGTAAAATGAGATTTTAAGATTTGAAAAATGTTTATATAACGTTAGTCATGCATTACCTACTTAAACAAAATTTTAAAAATTGACCGGAAAAAAAAATATTTTAGATTCTGAGCGAAGTGAGTTTTACAATGATGTTTATTTTTCTAGCTCTTTAACTCTAACCTATCGGTAAGATTTACCTATGTGTATTACACCGAAGCTACGCTCAAGCTCGTTTTATATAATGCAATAATTTATCTTTGCTTTCAAATGCAATACATCCACCGAGAGTATTCTTTCCAGTAAGCGAAATACATTCCACCCCTACTGACACCTAACGAGCAAAGTGCTTCCACCCCCTACTGACCCGCTTTTTTGAATTATGTGAATACCTTTTGTTTGCTGACGATTTAAAAATTTGCTTACCTATTAGTTCAAATTGCATATTATAATAGTCTATCCGTTAATAATACTAAATGCATATTTATATTATTTAATTGTAAAAAAGAAAAAATTTCATTATATTAAATGCAATATATATAAAAGATAATTTATAAGCTAGCCTTATTATTTTATTATATATTGAAAGATAAAATATTTTTAATAAAAGATAATTTTAAGAAGATCTTTTTTCGTGTAGGTACCACTGAAATTTTATCAACGTTCCATACGTTTTGCGGTACTGAAATAAATAGTATGTAGTCTCATCTTGCTGTAGAGTCGCTGAACTTACCACATTCCATCTGCGTGTACCTCGACCCACATTAAAAAATAAATCGGACGTGGTTTAAAAATTTATTTTTGTACCGTTTTCAAACGATTTAAAACGAATTATAAACGATTATTGTTTACAACTATTCCACAAAAACTCTATTCAATTACATATTCTGATAACAAATTTGATCAGGAAGGTATTTTCAAAATGTAATTTTTTGACTATCTCAATAAACGTATAAGGAAAAACTACCAGAAAATAGCGAAAAATAAGTTAAAATTTCCTTGTATTTTCTAAAATCTCTAAAAATATCCAATTTTCACATAGTATTTTTTATTGTTTTTAATAATTTTTTATATTAATATTTATTATTTTACTATTATATATATATACAATTACGTCATCATTTTTCAAGTATTTTGTTGGCAGTACCTAATAGTTATTTTTCTATTACACCGAGCTCTGTTCAGATTCGTTTTACCAAAATCTTTCAAAATTCAAATTTAATTCATCCACCACTAGTTAACTAGTATACTATCGGCGACAAACGAAGTGCTTCCCCCATCTATTTACTGGATTTAAAAAAATGTTAATTATGGATGGAAATTTTCGCATTGCTTCCTAGGTGTAAATATAATATGACTAGAGGTAATAATATAATATTATAATACATAGGTATGCACTTGGGTCTCGGGAGATATTGTGTATATATAGCTGATTTAAGTATATTTAATTTGATCAACTTTCATGCCGATCGACTGTCATAAACTCATCGTATTGTATTTTATCTTTCTCCCAATACAGGAAGAACTGTCTTCTGAAAACGTGTCCATTGGCGGTGACAAAGACAAAGGCAACTCGACGGATGACAACGAGGACGATGACCTTACATCGCTCACTTGGCTGCAAAACAAGAATCTGCTCAAAGGTTAGAAAATAATGTATACGATATATGTATAATAAACAGTGGATATATTATAGAAAAACCAACTGTATTTTCGTTACGCATTGTTAGCTAAGTCCTTTGAAGGAAAAACGTTTTCCGTGCATATTTAGGTCAGGCTGCACTGTTTCGTAAACGAGAAAAACGAACAATGGTGTTGGGTCATAACAATTATGTGCACACTTAAATGTAGGTATTAAAATTATTTTTATTAAATATATAATATAAACGTATATAAACTTTCGAACTGGCAAGATAAACTAACCACAACAATATTTCTGGTAAATTATAGATACAAATAAATAATTCGCATTTTATCATTTTATAATATAACCGATTGATAATTATAATTTATATTCACATAATATAATAACATAAAATGTATGTGGGTATATGTTTTTTGCGTATATCATATCATTACCAATAGGTAAACAACTAATTTTTTTAAATACTTGAATAGTCGAATCGACTCTAGATAGGCAGATATTAAATTATTTACACAATTTACAACATCCCTCATTATTTATGCCATTTCCCTCCTCTCCACAACTCCCTCAAAATCTACCCCTTTTAAAAATGGTTTTGTACATTTTTTAAATTTAAGAACTGAAATTCGTATAGATACCTATTGCAGCAACATTAAAATCTATATTAAGAGGCTTCAACCCCTTGATTGGGGGTTACTAGGGGACTAGTAGGCTTAAAAATTGACTAAAAAATCGGATTTCCATGCCGAAAACTGTTTTGAATTCGTCAATTTGTCTTCTAATTGGATCGATCGAGGCTTTTTTTTTTTGGTCATGTTATATAATGTAATATTTTGTATTATTAAAAACAATGATTTTATTTCAAACTTTAATAATAAAGAAAAATAAATGCCTTGATCGATCCCTAGAAGACAAGCCGACAAATTCAAATTTGTTTTCAGATTTTATATCCGACTCTCCTATGTTCTACAATTATATCCCACTTATTAGTATTCTGGACCGAAATAATCATAAAAAAGCACTGCTGTCAGTCAAGTGATGGTATCGTAATAAGTAGGTACTTATTACGGCAGGCATTGAAACCTTTATCATAATATATAGATATATAATAATACAAATGTTTAAAAAACGATCATTAACAATAATTATTATAAACCATTACGAGTATATACAAAAATGTATGTAAAGCATCCAAATAATTTATTCATGCAAATTATTTTTTACAACAATTAACGTTTATAATATCCACCACAGCTGTACCACTACACCCATTAAACATTTAAGCAAATAATTTACGATAACGAAAAAATATATAATGCAATTCAATAAATTTACATTAGCAAAAAGAATTAATTAACGAAAATAAAATGCACACATATATATATTTTATAATATCATCATAATGATTAACACATTATATAATACCAAATATGTATAAAGACGGTAATATATTATATAGATGATATATATATAAAGACGAAATATTATATAAATATATATATTATAAAAATATTTTTTATTTCGTTGCTTATGATTTTTATTTTATACATCTTGTTTGAATCGCATTGTGTGAATGTGAAACCATTTATATATATAGATTATAAGTATAGGTATACAATAAAATTATCTATTTTTTTTTTTTTTTTTTTAACAAATGTAAACATTTAAGATGGCCACACTCCACATTTTTAAGGGGTTTTATATAGGCAATTTTTATGAAAAATTAAAATCCAACAACTAATAAAACCATTAACAATTTATAAACGTGTGAAAATACATGTTAAAAATTGGCCAGACAGGTCGCTAGATAATGTTGTTAGCTATAACTTTTTTTTTTTTCCAATATGTTTGTAAGTTAAGAGAATATCAGCGCAGACGCAATTTCCAATGAAAAACTTATGTTAGAATTTCTCATTTTTAACAACTTATAAACACCTAAAAAATTAAATAAATGAAACAAAAAACAAATGATAAATAATAATATTATCCAGTCCTTTACGTTGCCTTATTTTCATATTTAAATTTTTATAAGTTATAAAATATTTATTTAAAAAAAAAAAATCAAAAAAGTTAGTTTTTTAACAAGTCATAAAACGTGTTTAAATGCACATATCAAAGAACGGCTTTATAGGACACTAGATAATGTTGTTCTTTATCATTTATTTTTTGTCGCATCTTTCTACGATGTTTTCAAGTTATAATGAAAAATGTAAAAGTATCTAATATTTTCAATGAAATTTCATAAAAAAACAATCAAAATAAAATTATTTAGGTATTGAAATCGAATAATTTATTATTTATTTTAAAAATGCACATAAACAATATTGTTAGATTTTCATTTTTCTTGATGTTTTTTTTTAAAAATTTCCTATATATATATATATAGAAGCCCTTAAAAATGGAAACGCGACATGCTCCCAATAAAAATTAGAAATTCTAATAGATCAGTACTCCTGGCACCCGCACCTTAATATTTTGAACCCAAAATAGTCTCATTTTTTTTAAATAATTCGTAATTTTTTTTAACCATAAATTCAGAATTTGTAACCTCATTATTGGGTCCCCGAAAAATTCAATTTTGGTTTCCGGGTGCCAGAAGGACGTCCTTCCAACACTCAACTTTATTGATTATTTATTTATTTATTTATTTATTTATTAGTCTCAAGTTATTTGTTGAAAATTTGTAGGCGTGGCGTCCTCATTAATAATAATGTAAATATTTATCTGAACATATTACACAAATTACAATATTCAAGTATAAAATTACCTATCTACTTAAACGATTTAAAATAATATTAATTAATTATTTAAAAATGTGTATACACACACTGAATATCTTGAATATCCCTTTGCAGACGTAATAATGGCGTGATATAATGTGCCCTTATGGTTTATATTTGATCCTGAAACACTGGTTGATATAAATACATGTGTGTATAAGGATATTTAATTGGATCATAATATATTACACTGTATTCCAACCGAAGGCATAATAAAATTAAATCGTATTTACTATATTTACCCACACCAATTATTGTTTATTTTACGTAAAAGTATAAGGCAATTAATATTATCATAACACCATGTGTTATTTTTTATTTCATATAGGTACCTGTTTTTTAAATGTTTTTTTTTTTTAATTATATCAGAAATTATCATACAACTATATAATATAATATATAATATATGTGTATGTATGTATGTATAATTTAGTTGTTTATTTTTTAAATTAGAAAGTATGACAAATAAGCAATTTTATATTAATTTACATAGTCGAACCAGAGCCTAGTTTTTATTTATAATTTGCAATTTAACTACTTACTAATATCGTTTATTAATAATATAATATTTATTTTCTTTCGAAGCACAAATTACCATACAAAATATAAATAGTAGGTATATATGTCATACATGCGTAGTATACCTACGTATATATTCCAACAAATTGGTTGGTAATTGTCCATTAATTAATACGTACTAATTATTTTCTACAGGTACTTGTCTTGTGCATATAGCAAACATTTGTATTCCTTATACTAGTAATTTTAATTAATACAATTATTTAAAAAAAAAATACAATACAAAATAGGTATATAATCATTAAAAAATAAGGCCATATTTGTTAAATATATACAAGTGTTTTTTTTTTTTTAAATAAATAAGACAAACAAAAAAACCTTGAATAGGTAGTTTATCAAAAATATATTTAACTTCAATATTTTTTGATGAATTATATTATATGTATTGGCATACATCTATTAAATTTATCATTCTAAAAACATTTTTTCTTTTTTTGGTTAGCTTGTTTTCTAAAATTATAGTTGCCCATGTTAATTAAAGCCGCCTTACACGTATAAATTACTTGAAAACTTGGACATATTTTACATAAACATGTTTAATTCTGGTCAAAACATTACAAAAAAGTTTACTTTAATATTGGGATTAAATGGTTTCAATATTTTAAATTATATTTTTCACATTATTAAAATGTTTTCAATTTGTATTTGTTATTTCATAACGTTTATGATCTATTTTATATTTTTATTTTAAGTATTATTTATATCCTGTTCATAGAAAATGTATTCTATAATATAAAATATTATATATATATATATATATAAAACATAATATTTGTATACCTAATAGCAACTGAAAATAATAAAATACAATTTTTATTTTCTATATAAAAGTAATAAACGGGCTAATTAATCTCAAAATATAATAATATATTATTTCTAAAATGTATAAAAGCTTGTAATTTATAACATTTTTAAATTTCAAAATAAATCATATCTTTATACTTATGTTCCAACTTATATGCTTCATTTAATCCCTTTAATTCAATTATTTTAATTTTATATTTTTATTCGTGCAATTAATTTATAAACGTTCGTGTATCTTTTACTAAATTATAATTACTTACTATACATAAATCTTTAAATCAATTATGTAAATATATGTACAGACTATAGGTATAAGGTAATTTCAATTATAGTACAGCTATTTCATAACCAAATTTCTTAAAAGTATATATACGAATAAAAAAGTAAAGTTTTTGTTATATTTTAAAACTCTATGGAAACCCTTCAATATAGGTAAAAACTAATAATATTTTAGTTCTATAGTAAGATTTTTCATAAAACGATATTTTTCGTTATTTTATATAAAAAAAAAAAAACAGATTGCATAAAACTGTATGTAATAATATGTAATACTATTTTAAAAAAAAGAAATATTACTATTATTATATATCTACCTATACTTGTCCTTATATATAACTATTATATCTACATAATATTATGTATTATAGAACGAACAACTTAAATAATATTACGTATTTTTTGTTGAATTTAGTATATATTACAGTAAAACCTCTCCATAGCGGTCACCCACCCACGGGCCTGAATGAAATGTCCGCTATTAGGAAAAATGAATAAATAAAAGAAATATACATGTGTATGTACGACGTACGTATCTGAAAAATTAAGCATTATTAAAATTATTTATTAATTATTGACTTAATATAAACAAATTTAAAAAATGTGATACGTATGAAATATAAATACGTATTTATTTATTTTATTTAATTACAAAACTGAAAAATAATCGGAAATTTTAGTTTGCCCGCTATATTAGAGGTATTTATAGCCCACCGAACTACTGATCCTGTCCGCGACCGTTATTCAGAGGTGTACGCTAAATAGAAGTGTCAAATTCATTGATTTTAATGAGGCTTTACCAGGACCTGAAAATTTGTCCATTATTGAGGAGTGTCCGCTATATTTAGAGATGTCCATTGAGAGAAGTTTCATATGATATTTAATTTTAATTAATGCCTGGCTTTTAGTTAAATAGATTTTCTAAATATTATAGTAATTATTATCTACTATTCAGTGGTTGATATAATATAATTCTCTGATGTCCTTTTTTATACTTTATTATTTTATAATTTTGTGATTTTAATTACCTACCTACTTGTATATTATTAGATGATATATTACATATTGGCCATTATACAGGGAATATTAAGTAAAAATGTGGGAAAATCCCCAATCACTTAATATATTTTGCTACCTTTATTTTAATAAAACTAAATTATTATTCAATAATTTTAAATAAAAATTAATTTTTTTAATTTCTATGAGATATGAAATGAAGCAGCACATATATCTTAAATTATAATCGTATTGCAATAAATTGACTTTTTGACAAAACAGTATGGATAGATAATTAATTTAACATAATTGTATAAGAAACAATTTCATAATTTTCAATATTTAGAGACTATTTAACGGTATAGAAGTCCAGTGTTTAAAATGTATAATTTTGCATTTTATAGTTTTTTTTTTCTAGTATAAGGCATTATTAGTACAACCAATAAATATTATACGTGGTTGCAAAATAATAAAATGTTTATATTTGCCCATAATACACAAATACGTGTATATTATAATATACACCTATAATATAAACTACCTATATTCTGTAATATTAATAATATAAATAATAATTGAAGTTCAAGTATGCAAATAAAATATAAATTTATTTAATTTAAATTAGAAAAATACCAAGTAGGTACTTACTGTAGTATATTTTTTTCATTTTATTCTAATGTTTAATACTTGCCGATTATAGTAAACGTATCAATTATTATTTATTAAAAAATGATTCTCCGAATTATGCAAAACAGTAATAGAATAATATTAATAATAAGCACTTATGTACTTGTAAAGGTAATAGATAAATCATATTTTCCGTATACTTCTGTATATAAAAATAGTGATAAAATAAACGATTATTATAGGTACATAATTCATTATTACATATAGCACGAGTATACTATAGTAGTATAGGTATAGTATAATAGATACTTATTGAATACCTACATTATTTAACTATTACTTCCCGAAAATTGTTCTCATCTTTAGTTTTAACTTTTATACCTATTAAAAAATAAAACATTTTTATTGTTTAAAATATGCTTATATGGTTAAAATGTACCTGACCAAACCTTAATTAAAAAATTATTTATAAAAAATAACGTTATACTTTAGACTTATAGGTATCACATAAAGCACACGTTTCTTTGCGGTATATTTTCTGTTGTGAATAATAATAACATTATTATAATGAATTCTTCGTTTACAATTGTGTACTATAATTGATAACAAAATTACATTTCTATCAGAATGACACAAAATTATTTGAGTATAATTGTGTAGGTATAGTTAGAATTTAGTAAGATATAAGTATTAAATATAAGTACATTTTTTAAAAGTATGTTAGAAACCAAATTAGTGGACAATAATATGACTACAAACCATAATATATTAGATTACTTATTATGTGTCTATATAAGCCACATGATATTTTATAGGTTTACAATTTATAAAAGATAATCTTCTAAAATTAATATATAAAAAATATAGAACTAGAAAGTATTACCTATATATTATTATAAGTTAATCGCTGTTTATTGTAATATTTGTTTTGGACGGAAGTCTTGTTGTTAATCGTTATTAAATCTTACATATTGCAATGGCTTCGGTTTCAGGATTAATCGATCGTCTTAAAAAAAAATATACGAGTTGTTGTACTAGCATGTAATTTAATTAAAATACATATATTTACGATAAATATTTCTTAGAACATCGCAATACTGCAATGTCTACTCGTATCATAGCATATCTCTGCAACTCTACAGCGATGGGAAAAAGCTGTTTATTGACGCTATTCATGATCCATATGTTTATACCATATTCAGTTAATGATTTATTTAAATATCCCTGGATTTTTAAAGAAAATAAATTGGATCACGAAAATAATCATTATTTTGTGAATAAATCTCGATTTTACAGTAGGTATAATATTATAAGAACGCGTAGTTACCAATAAAATGTTAATTGTCATTATAGTATTAATTACTTTTTATAAATCTCATTATTTTTTTACAGCAAGAGTATTGAAACTTATATTATTCATGGTCCAAGAAAATAAATAATTAACAATCCAATATGGTCTATTATAAAATGTATTAAATATTCTATTTTTCATATACCTAAGTAAATTATATCCACTTTTTGATCAGTACTTACTTTATATAACATATATACCTAGATACTAGAAGTCTACACGGGCTGTGTTTATCTGGCCATGCCAATTTATTTTTCTGATCCAGCCCTGGCTGGGTATTAAAATATTTTTAGGAGCAGCCCGGCCCTTGCTTTTTGTCTACAGCAGCAGGCCCAGCCCGGCTAGTATTAATTACTAAGACTATACAATAAATATTATCAAAATAAACTTGGGCATTTGTAGACTACTAACTATTATACTATAATTTATTATAAATTCCAATTAAAAAAAAAAAAAAAACAAAAAACAATACACTTTTAATGACGTATTTCAACAACTATACGTTATCATTTTTGGCGCTTAGTGCTTACCAAAGACAAATAACAAATATATTTAATAACCCATACTCTATATTATAGGTATCCATTTTCGTGCAAATTATTTCTGTTGGTTATAATTCGTGAAAATATTTAAATAAGCCCGGCCCGGTTCACATTGAATTATTTGGATTTAAAATGTACAAACTCATACTAACCCAGCCCATAATTTATAATATAAAACGTATAATCTCGGCCCTTATTGGATTTCCAAGTAAAATTTGGTAGCTCGGCCTGGTCCGCATGTTTTTGTAAGAAATTCAGCCCAGCCAGTAATATATTTCATATTTAAAAGCTAGGTCTAGCCCCCCGGCCTGTAATGGATTTCAAAAGCCGGTCAGTATCTTTGATTCGAAAAGCGATCCAAGTATTCCAAATAATTTTCTGCACTTGTTATTCGGAGTACTTTTCCCTTGGACTTCGATATTCGTGTCCATCATTATCTAGACCATCACCAATTAAAAAAACTAAATAATTAATTTATATTATTACTATATATGCTATTCCAATAAAATAGCCATCGTTGTCGTAACAATAAAACAAATCTCTAATGGATTGTTTGGAATTTTCGTTTTGTACAGGTGTTCATGAGCTGCCGAAAACCGATTTCGTGGACGACGCGTCGTCGGACTCGCGGTCGTCTAGCGGCCAGTCGATATCACCGGTCCGCTGTTGGCCCGCCATTGCAGGTTTACCCAACAATAACAACAACAACAACAACAACAATAACAACAATAACAACAAGACTTCCTCTCTGCGATCCACCAGCTATGATCCAAAGGTATGTCTTTAACGCCTACTTCAAATTCAAACAGCCATCATCGAATACATTGCACGTAGGGTTGCCAACTTTAATCGCTTCAAAAACTGGACACAATTACTGAAGATTTTTTTATCGGTCATAACGCATAGGTTATAAGTAAAACCTACTTATATTATAGTATAAGGGAGTGCTAGGTATTTAAATTTGTACTTTCTCTTGCTTTTTGTGGATTTTATAAGTATAGTTGACTCCTTTCTGTTTGCAAAAAATCACAAAATTCTTGACATGACAAGCTGTAGTTGAAATTCGTCGTCATTTATGCTTTAATAACTCCTACACTGAGTCAATTTCTTTCATCAGTCCGTAAATTTTTCATTGCCGAAAAAAATTTGCACAAATAAATTTGTTGGTCAGACTGCGAAAAAAAACTATGCTTTTCAATAAGTTAGAAGCATCAATTTTGTTTAAAACTGTTGACTATTTTCGGTATAATGTCAATGTTTGTTGTTTATTTTTGGAATCAATACTGTAGGTATAAAATATAATTAAAAATATTAAATAACTATTTCTGCAGAAAATAATTCATAGCCCTTTATTTCGATTTCTTTGCTTTTATAAAAATTAAACATTATTATTCATATTGATTGGATTTCTTTGTAAATTCTAGCTATATGTAATCTTACCATTTTTCAAGATAGTGTATAATTCGTGAATATGCGTTCAATGCGTCTTTTTCAAATTTCAATTTTTCAGACTATTTAAGAATTAAATTTAACGTTGATTAGTTTTAAAACCAATTTTTATTTTTTTTTTTTTTTTGAAAACCTGGACATTTTGCGTAACAGATAATCTGAACTACAGTCCAGGTGAATCCTGGACGGTTGGCAACCCTAATTGCACGACGAACGATAATGCACAATATACATTTTAGTATCAATTTACAAAATATATACACGTCACGCATCGTTCACGATTTATTTTTATTTACTATATAATATTATATACCTAGGTCCGTCTAACACGCGCGTCGTCTTCGAAATTACAGGTGCACACGGAATCCAAGCCGCCGTACTCGTTTTCGTGCCTGATCTTCATGGCCATTGAGGACTCACCGATCAAAGCGCTGCCGGTCAAAGATATCTACGGGTGGATCGTAGACCACTTCCCGTACTACAAGAACGCGCCCACCGGCTGGAAGAACAGTGTCCGGCACAACCTGTCACTGAACAAGTGTTTTCGCAAAGTAGAGAAAGCACCCGTAAGCGTATTTTCGATTTCCAATCAATCGTAATTGACTGCGACGACACGTGTGTCACTCATCTCACTTATCTACTATACCCCGCTTCGTGGTGGTAGCTGGCTGAGATGCGGATAATGATGACATGTTACAAGCAAGGGCGTGCTCAAGGGGGGTCATGAGGTATGAACTCCCTCCCACATTTATGTACGAAAAACATAATACGTATAATTTTCAGTGATGGACGAGGAGGAGGACAGTTTTATCGATAAAATATGAAAATAAAATCATTGATAATCAAGCTAGGATTCGGAATAAGTATAGGTATATATGCATATATTACTTTTTTTAACATCCAAGATGATGTTTAATGATTTTAATTTTAAATTTTCGACATTTTTTCGTTGATTTTAAGTCGTTTTACCAGAGTTTAAAAGAAAAATCACGATTTTATTTTTCATTCTTTGTATATAATATCTTCTTGTATAAGTGTATGTTGAACAACAATAAAATATAAAAATATGTTTCTGCAAAAAACAAAGCTGTTTTTTTTTTTTGTATTCATTGACGTTTTTATTATTTTAAATTTTTAAATCATTTATCTGCTACTTTCGTATTGATAGTTATTTTTAACATTTTTAAAATTTTTAGAATGTTATTTTTCATTACCTATTTAATAATTTTTAGGGTATTATTGACGCATTGTATGTCATATTGTAATTTTTTCTAAAAAGATATTCTCATAAAATTATCATCAATTTTCAAACCCTAATAAAAAGTAAATCATAATTTTATTTACTCTAGAACTATAGTTAAATACAATATTAATTGAATTATCCATTATATTTATATTTAATTTATATTTATTGTATTTTATAAATACGTTTTTGTATACTATAGAAAAATATATTATACAAATTAAGGCCCTGACTAAAATCTAAAGTCTTGAGGTCCTGAAAACCATGCTTCCTTGTCTTCGTTAAACCATGCCTAGAAAAATGTGTAATTATCTTCATTTGCATTGTGAATCTATTATGTTTAAACATTAACACCTCCTGAAAATTCTTGAGCACGCTCCTGACTGCAAGTATACATATATACACACGGTTGCAGGTAACCAAACTATAGTAGACATGTAAATGTATTTCTTTAAAATATTTTATGCCAAAAAAAAAATATTAATAATAATAATAATGATTTTTCTATTTTTACTGCATTTTATTTTGAACTTTTAAACCGCTCTAAAATGGAATTATTGTTCTAAAAAAGTTTGGCTGGTATATATGTATAATTTGCCGTTGTCGCCAGCCTGAGAAAAATTAACGTCATGAGTAAAAAAAAACTTTTTTTTTTTTTCATCTTATTCCCTCGTCATGTTTGTAGAACTTGGGCAAAGGATCCCTCTGGATGGTCGAGCCCTCGTACCGACCGTGCCTGATCCAAGCGCTACAAAAGACCCCGTACACGAAGGGATACAGTAAAAAGTCAACGGTGAACACAAACCTGACCAATCGGGGAGAGATCATAGAGACGGTCAAGGACGAACCGCGGAGTGAGGACGAGATGTCCACGGTCAGCGACGTGGACGCCGCAACCGCAATGTTAGTGCTCAAACATGGTCCGCACGTGCGCATAGTACACAACAGAGGTTCGTTCAAAATACAAAGATGTACCTATATCTAATAACTATATAGGATGATGCTGAATATCGGTTTCTGAGCTTCTCTCCTAGTGACCGGATTGTTTCCCATTTTACATCCATTGTTGTTCAGAGAGTAGTAGAAAATCGATTCCCATTTGGCCAAAGTTCCCCGTTTAGAAATGGATATAATTTGGAGCTTCTCAGTATGTTAACATAGTCGAATGTAAATGTATAGTCTAAATTCGATCAAAAAATGTAAATTTTACCAATAAAACCAACTGATAACATCACTGCAGCTGAGTTAGTTCATTATGAACGTTGGATATTTCTTTAATAATAATATATATAGTATTTCGTGTTGTTGGTTTTTAAATAATTATTTTTATTTTACGATGGTTTTCAAATTTTACCAGTATTTACGTAAAATTTACTGACATTTTTTTTTACCGATGAAATGTGCATCAACTGTCCAGTACCTATGCGTGTTGAGTTCATCAGTTAATGAGTTATGTCCCAATTGAATGATAATAATTTACTTATTTACCCAGATTATATATTTATACGTATGCCTTACATTACTTATTTACCTACCTATATATATTATAATACGAGTATATACCTACGTATGGGAATAAATTCGGGCAAGCTTCAAATTGAACATATTTTAACCCATTTCCAAACGGGAAAATTCAACCAAATTCAACCAATTCGACCAAATGGAAACCGATTCGACCAAATGGTTAGGTAGGGAACTATATAGGAAATATATATATATTTATCTAAAGGCATTGCCTTGTCGCTGCAACCAATCTTCTCCGTTTTCTGCTATTGTATTGCCTTATAACTCGGTAGAGACAATTTCTTCTTTAAATGTCTTAGTATTGTATGTCTCAGTCGAACATAAATAATATTCTCATCTCGAAATTTGGTAATAGGTAAATTCACTCTTATATTATTAATAATAATAGTACCGAACTTAAATTTTCTATAGTCAATTGATTATACGGAGTCAACAAATGTAGATGTAGCGTCCTGTTTAAAAGTTTTCACCTTGTGTTTTCAATTTTATCATCATTAGTCATTTACATGTATAGTGTTTACTATATTCGCTGTCCATCTTTTGCTTAAAATGAAAGCTACTTCTCTTTTTTCTAGGAGACTAGTTATACCTAGTCCCACTAGTTATAACTTTAAAATCTTCACTGTGGAAACCATTATATCCTTACCATCTTGTTTTGCACATATCTAAAATTCAAATTTTTCTTTCTATCATTACTATTTCAACTTCTTTTAGTTTTTCTACTTTTAGCATTTTTCTTACATTCCACGTTCATATGTTCATATCTGACTTTTATTTAAATTAATTGTTTTATTCCTTTTATAGAGGGTTTCGCTGACTGACGACCTGAGAAGCCTCATTCCTCCTCCTACCGAATCTTGAATATCCAAGTTCATGATTAGTAGCTTCAATGTTGTTATTTAGAAAATCCATATGATTACTTGTTTGGAACTAATAATGCGGTGATATCTCATTGACTTCCGCATCGTAGTGCAGTCATCGGTCACATACAGCTTCCATATCTGCTACTATCTGGTGTGCAGCGGTTTCTACTATTATAAGTTACCTATACCTATACCCAGTATTGTAGGAGCTGCTGCCCTTTTACAATATGCAAGAACAACCGACGGCCTACTCTAACCCTAACCAATAATAATGCATATTATATTATAAATCTATCTAATAAATTGCTATTAAAATTGAAAATACATTAATTTACCTACATAATCCATATTATAGTATATTTAGGATAAACATACCTGGTACCATTTAGGTGAAAGATATAGTCAACCATATAAAGTGGAGATTGAATACACTAGAGTGGCCGACCCCAAATAACTAAAAGGAATGCAAAAGAAAAAATATCTATATACGAGTATATATTTATATGCATTTAAAAATGTTAATGTAGATATTAAAAAGTCTTCTGGTCAAAATATTATTTATAAAAAGAAAAAGAAAAGAAAAAAAATATCATTGTAAAACCAGTAATAGCTCTCTCGCTCCGATCAGAATCTAAAAATTTTAAAACAGCTATATTTGGTTCGTTAATCGTTATTATATCGCTTTATGTTCTATTACTTTCAAGTATTGATACGTTACTTATAGCACTGATTATCTTTATTCTATAAATATCTCTATTCGCTCTCCCTCCCCTCCATATAAACGATTTTTGGATTTACCTATGACGGGGAGCAATATAATTAAAATATTGGTAGTTTGTTAATCGAATTACCTATATAGGTACCAGTACCACACTACCTGTGCGTCGTATGAATGTCTATATATATATAGTTTTTTTTTTTCGGATGTCCGAGCTTTTAGGCAGACTAATTTTAACATTTTATCTGGTCATTTTTCACATTCTAGTGCTACGAAAATACTTCTATATACTTTTGTTTACTACTTCTTTAATCATAATATTATTCAAGCAATAATGCAAACAACTTGGTCCATCATCCCATCGGTATTTATTATTATTTTTAACTTGAACGCATAAGAAGATTCTGAGCGAAGTTCGGAATAATATTGTTTTCCAATTTATAAAAATGTTGCATTATTTTTGGCAGTTTTCCTTTACGTGTAAGAGGACGTCGAACCAGTATTTTTGTCATGTAAAATCAAGGCTCGACTTAAGAAAACTATACTAACCGAAAAATAGAGGACCTATAAGGTATCTATAACTCCTACTCAACTCTTTCTACCAGAAAAAGTGTATACATTCATAAAATATTAAAGCAATGGGGTCAAAAAGTTTTGAAATTTTTATCACGTTAATAATATTGTACTATAACTATTAATATTTGGTGTTAATTTAGTTACTGGCTACATTGTTTTCAGAATATTATAACAATTTTTAATCATTTTCGGCGGTTTTGTTTTACACTTGAAAAACTACTAGAAAAATCCAAAAATTACCTCTTTAAATACCAATTAGAACAAATTTAAAGTCAGAAAGTTTTTTATCCGAAAATTCCTACTCAACTCAAAATTTTGTATGTATAAAAAAACACACACACATACCATTGTAAAATCATAATTCACTCAAAATCGAAAATGAAAAAAAATTTCGGTTCGTAGAGGAGACATATATAGCCCCTCTGGCCCTCCCCTTGGCTACGTCACTGCTATAAATCTATAATAAATATTATCCTATGGAATATAGAGTCTTGCGTTAAAACAACTATATAGAGATCGCACTTTACTATAATATGGTTATAATATAATATATTATTATATAGCGTCTCGATCGATTCTCTGAGAATGGAAACGAATACTGTTCGACGCGATTTAATATAATATTATAATATTTATTAAATTGGACCATTAACCATAATAAACGCCGACTATTATAATAATTACGACGCGTGTTCGTACCGGCGCATATAGTGGTAGAAAAGGCCAATTTTTTACGACTAGACGTGTAAGCTGCCATTTTAATGGATCTATTAATTTCAGATTGGCAGCTAACACAAACAAAAACTGACACGGATCCAGAACTAGCCGAGGTACGTATACGCATATACCTATATATATATATATATATATATATATAAAACTATATAAAAAAAAAAAAAATTAAAAACTTCTACTATAAATGATTCTTTGAAACATTTTGATTACCTTGGTTTTATTTTTACATTTTCCGTACATACACTCCTACACAAAAACTCGTCTTATCCGGTCTATATATATATATATATATTTAATTTATTAATATACATTGATGGGACTTCGTAAACAAGAAGAGCCAACAATAAACATCTTCTATACACAGGCGTACGCGACGTATAGGGATAATAATATACCGAATTTTTTAATAACGTATAAAATTAAATAGTTAAAAAACGTTGAACTATATTACCTGTAGGTACATTTTATAATTTATTTGTAAATATTCCCGATTCCCATGTCAATGTCTTTGTTAACAGCTGTTGCGTACGGGTATGTCTTGAAAGATATTTTTAAAAACGCATGATTTCGTACATCATAATGGTCACAATTGGAAATATGTCATCAATGTTGGATACGGAATTATAAAGAGAAGAATTTTATCCGTATTTTGCCTCAGGCTATTCTAGATACTTATTATAGATCTTTTATCGTTGATGGTTAAAATTCAAAACTCAACATTGTACATGCGATATAATAATAATATAATATAAACATTAAACGAAATTGCCTCCAATAAAACATCGAAAATATTTTTGTGGTAAAACATAAACAGTTAACACGTATTAAATAACTAAAATAATCAGGCATATTAAAACTTCGGATGTATGCGTTTTTATGTTTTAATTTAGAAAATGGCAGTTATGAACCTCTAGGTTCAATGATCTATATAGATATCTATCGAATGTCAACAGAAACATTCTGTTTTTTTGCAGTACCTATATAGCAATTTTATTGTCGGCTAAAAGATATTTCAACATAATATATAATATTACCGACCTACTCATAATAATTTAAATAAAACATTTTTCACAAATTCTACACCACGCGCAAACACGATAATAATATTATAAAAGGCCAAAAATAAATTTAAAACGTATACCCGAAAACATAAAATATGGATGACGCGTTTTGAAGTTGTTCTAATATATACCTACGTGTTTAATAATTTTTTTCTTGATCGTGCAATAATTTAAAATATTAAATATAATATAATATTTAAAATATGTACTTGACAATCTGAGATGACGACAAATAGAAAATAATATACTTATCGGGCTATAACAATAAGTACGACGTGTTTTTCCACAATAATAATAATGACTCGATTGTTTTTTTTTTTTTTATTCTAGCTATATCCCATTGTCACGATATGTCCAAGTGAGGATCACACCTACGATAACTGCTTCAAAACAGACAGGTAATTTGATGTTGCCACAACTTACACGTCTTATTATCGCTTCATTTGTTGTTCGTATATTATAAGGACGACTTTTGCAAATGTTATATATGAAACAGACGGAAAGTGAATGTAGAAAATTATTTTTGAATGATTAAAACAGTTATGAACACAATCATTACTCGGAACAGACGTTTCACGGAATATGTTTTTGAAATAAACAGTATGAATATAAGAGAACGCCACACATCCGATTTTTAAGGGGTTTTGTATAATTTTATGCAATGTTTTGCAATATTTTATTCAAATTTTATAAAATGTTAGGAAAAATAAAAATCTAACAATTTAAAAATACTTAAATATATTTAAAAAATAATCTCGTATCAATACCATTTATTATTATTATGTAATTACGGTATTTGTTAAAATAACATGTTTACCCATTACTTTATTTTTATCAACTATGAAAACATCGTAAAAAGATAAAAGAAAAACAAATGCTACCCAACAACATTATTTAACGCCCTATCTGATAGGTTTTTCAATATATTACTTATATTATACAACTCATAAAATGTGTAAAAATGCACATATCAAAAATCGATCAGATAGGCCACTAGATATTGTTAACTATCATTTGTTTTCTGTTTCGTATTTCTAACGTCATTTTTTAATGTTTCAGGGATTTTGTATAGGCAACTCTTGAAAAAAAATTTTAATTTAACAATCATAAATTTTAAAAGTAGGTAGTTTAAAAAATAGTTCCGTATCATTAGATATTTGTAATGAGGTTCACTCCATTAAATAATTCGAAAATCGAAATATTATCCTATACCGATTTCATAATAGATGTTTTAATTCTAAAATAACTTTATTAACTAGTTTGATTAGTTTTTGGGTAAATTAATTTCTAACCGGAATTTATTTTTTTTTCTGGAAACAACTTTTCAGGTAAAAAGAATCGTTTTGGAGTAAAGAGCTTGTTTGGTTCATCAAGCAAATTAGTTCTTGACGAGGTGATTTTTATTTTCCCAGTAGTCTTTTTAAGCACAATGGAAAACTATAGCTTATGGCTGCTATTATAACGGAAAAATTTTATTTCTTGAAAATTGCATATATATAACCCCTTAAAAATCGAGTGTGTGGTATCGGCTCTAACTTTTTGATAACATGGCTCGTCAGTTAGAGGAGGGCGCCCCACCTATTATTATTTTCAGTAGTAAAAACATTTCTACTAGAAACAATAGAGTTAATAGAATATATAAACAAATAAGACGATATTTTGGAGGTGACCTGCAAAAAATTAATTAACAAAAAGCTGGATCAGTAAGGGGTGGAAGCACTTCTCAAGTTGAATAGGAAGGCCACTGATGGGCAGATGAATAAATAATTTCTTTCGATATGAGCGGAGATTGGGTGCAATATATAAAAAAAAATATGTTTAAATTGCATTATGTCACCATATATATACGTATATGTATATACTATATTTCAATAAATAATTATGACAACGTCTTTATATTTTATTATTTTCCCATTTATTAATCGTAGTTTTCCTTTACGTTTAAGCAGACTACTGGGAAACTAAAAATAATCTATTCTAAAGGTATCAGCTAAAACGAATTTTCTGCAGAAAAAAAAAGCAGTTTCCAGAAAAAAAAAACATTGTAAAATCAATAGATTCTTCGTTCCGCACATAATCTAAAATGCTACAAGCCAGTAAAAACATGTAAGGAAAAGAGCCCACTTTGAGAACATTGTTAAATTTCCCGTTTCTAAACGTATATTTTAGTTAATTTTCCAATAATGATATTTTTTATATTATAGCATAGTATTTTTATTTTTAATATCTAAACGATCAATCTATTTTCGAAGTTAGTAAAGGAATATTTACATTATTTTATTTTTTTTAATATGCCTTATGATTTTGTAAAAAATTAAAATTTCTGTAGACAGTAGGTAGGTACTACTATAATCTTCTTTTACAAAACTTGGATCAAAAAAAAGTAACATCATTGTAAAACTATAATTTTTTTTCTTTTTTCTGTAATTATTTCAAATATACATAGATCTGTGATTGTTCATTCAGGTATACCTAATTATTTAACACTATCACGATCCGTGAAATTTTCAGTACCTACTTATCTCCAGCACAAGTTTCGAAAAACTATATTTTTTCTTTATCTGCCTTATACGTTGTCCAAGATTCCGCTTCATAAAAATGCCATGTTCTATACCAAAGTTTTTATCAATATTTTCATGATTAAAAAAATACCAGCTTTACTTGGACTATTATATATTTTCTTATATCTGTAGTAGATATTCTTTTCGTCATGACATGTATCTTTACATCCAAGGTACTTGTGTAAGATTATCTACACTGTTTCTTGCAGTTCAGTATTTCCTGTATTTCTCTGTCTACTACAAACGAGAATCCATGTAAAAATTGGACTGTAAAATTCTAGACATTAGGTACAAATTTAACATTTAATTTTGGGGGCAAAATTGAGTTTATGACCTTTTTTTACTTATACTAAGTACTTTAATATAATAATTGTAAAATGAATGTATATTATACAAAAAATTATTATTTTTTTAGGAATTTGGATCCCCCCCCCCCTAAAGCCGTCATTGTTCTTGATGTTACAAATCTGGATTTTTATTTTTTTTTAAATGGTTTTTATCAGATATAATTTTATTATACTGTATATGTTAGGTCTTAGAGGAAAATTATGTTATTTGGTAAGAGTTTATTCGTGGATATATTGATATACGGTGATAAAAATTATTATTATTATATATATATAATAGCCAATAGATATAGGTATACTATATATCATAATAATAATATTATACCTCTATAAGTTTAAACCACTAAGAAAATGTTATCATGACTAACGAATAAATTAATCACAAATAACGAAATTTAATCATAATTTACAATTAAACTAATCATCAATTAATAAATATTATCTAAAAATGTATTTCAATAATGTCCAACTCTGCCCATTTTATAAATACGTTTTAAAATTTATCATGTAATTTAAAAAAAATTTCCTTTGGCCCATATTATATAGCAGGGGTTTCCAAACTACAGCTCGTGGGCCACATCCAGTCCGCGAACCAGTTTTAACTAGCCCTTCAATAGACAATAAAAAATCTAAAAATGTGTAATATCTCACTTCAGCATCATCAATTTTAAGTTTTTTTGAAATAAATAGAAACGGAGTACCCAGATAAACCATATTATATCAGCCATGTTTTTTATTTCAATTTTTTGAGAGATACGGAATGAAATGAAATTTTTTTATTTGAAAAAAATTTTGTGATATTTAAACTTTTTAAAAGTATTGAGGCAAAAACTAATTTAATTTGAACTACAGATTTCCAAGAATTGTTTTACTCATTTTATTACCATGGATAAATATTATAAAGATTCTAAAATACAATTTCCAGTCAACTTTGCACAAAAAATAATTTTTAACTTAAAATCTAGTTCCAATAACGTTTTTCTGACCTTGATCCTTCAAATCTCAAAACATGAAAACTTTTCAAAATCCGTTTAGTTGTGATATTGAAAAATTACCTCCTATCTTTCAATAGAAAATTATTGATTTATAATATAATACCTAATACATTTCAAATCAAATATCGAGAAGAGACTTTAGTTGATTTTTATATACCTATTCTCAAATATACAATATTTAAATTTGAAAAAATGTTCAATTGCATATTTATCTGTATATGCCACAACTTATTTGTGCAAATAAGCTTTTTCTAAGTTGAAGTGCATTAAATCAAAATATAAGTCAATTATGTCAAACAAACATTTAGAATCAATGTGGAACCAGCATAGGTAATCTACAATCACTAATCGATAAAATATTAGCAGAGAGACGTCAATAAAAAAATTAACAACTTATAAATATAAATTAAAATTCATATTATATATTATTTTGTATAACATTAATTTTAACACTAAATTAGGTCGTAAAAAACATTTTTTGTATGTACAAACTATGTAAAATGATTAACAAAAAGTATATAGGTACATATATTTTAATTCTTGTATATATTATATTTCTGTAAAATTTAAAATTATATGTAGGTATGTGTTTATATACTTTTGGCCCACTAAGTACTTTTAATTTTTCATATGGCCCTCGAATAAAAAACTTTGGAGACCCCTGTTATATCTATAATAGATATAGCTCTATCTCAATACTTCACTTACAAGTTATGATAAATGGTTTGTAATTATTTTAATAGAGGAAATAGCTTTTCGAAGAATATTAATTATGATGAAATTAATTCATGTTTTAAATGTTAACTTTTTTTCATTTAATATAGTTACCTATAATAAAATAGATAATAATAAATTACCTAAATCTGATTAAACCCCGTTTTAAAAAAAAATTTTGTGAAATTAAAATTCCAGATTTGTGACGTCCAGATTTGTAACATCCATGTTTTACGCGTCCCCTAATCTTAACATACAGTCTTGACTTTATTAATCTTCATGTTGATCCTTCTTTCAACATTTTGTCGATTTTTACGTAACATTAGGTAAGAATCTATTCTCTCTAATCTCTAAATACTTTTCACCAGGGGCGTCATTTCAGTATTTTTTTTTTTCGGGTGTACGGACTTTTATAGGCTGGCAAATTTTAACATTTCACCGGGCTATTGTTCACATTCTAATGCTACGTTAAAAAACGTAAATATGTATAAAAAAAAAAAATGTCATCGATTTTTCTTTTTAACTATTATTACGAAAATTTGGTAGGCGCTGTTATATATTCTATGATGGCGCATTAGACCATTGGCATGCCACTTTTAAATTAGTGGTGGTGCCATTGCACACCCTTCCCCCCCCCCAAATGACGCCACTGCTTTTCACTAACTACTATGTATGTCGTCTAAAAAATACAGCACCTGTAAAAACCTTCATCTCTCATTAATTATTTACATCCTTCAGAGCCTTTTACGCTTCTTCTATGCGTATAATATATTTATGTACCTATATAAATCTCTGACATAGTTAAATAGTGTCGGTGATAGATTACCTACACCCTTAGGAATTAGGTACATACATATTATATTATATTCATTATTTTAAAACATAGAAAGCATGGGAAAAGGTTAATTTGATCAATAATATTGTCAATAGATAATACAGCCAATTCGAGAAACAGGACGTACAAATACGTCGAAAGTGAAAATATCCACTGCATTTTCTTTTTTCTTTTTTTTTAATAGGTACCTACGGCCAATGGGGGAGAATCCTCAACTGACCACCTCTTGACTATGCCTTTGAACACAAACATATTATTACTCATATACACCCAGTGGTTAAAATGGAAAATAATTGCAAGGGGGACTAGAGCTTATGCCAAAAAAAAAAGCGTCCCTTGAACCGTTAAACATTATTCAATTTTGATTTGAAATTTTTTGAACACTAAGAATCTCTGAAATAAGAACAGTGAAAAAAAAATCTAATTGTCATTAGAAATAATGCGTAACTATTACACGTAATACATTTGTAGTTTTTACCGAAATAGTTTTTTTTACAATATAGATCTTGCAAACAATTAGTAACTAAATACCATTTATTAAATTGTTTTATTTAATTTTTTTATATTATGTGCAAAACAACAAATTCTATCTTAAGTTTCAAATAACTATTTAGATCTATTAGTAAATACTCTCGCATTCATATAATATATAACATTATAAGTATACAATTTTTTTCGAACAACTCATTAAACGCGTAAAAATGCATATATCAAAAATCTGCTCCATCAGTCGCTAGAATATATTATTCTTTATAATTTATTTTTTTATTTTATCTTTCTGCAATACTCTCAAGTTGCTAAAAATGAAAAATGCATAAACATATTTTTTAACAAATATCGTGATTACACGACAATGAAAAGTGATATTGATGCAAGACTATATTTATAGCAGGTACCTACTCTAAAAATATAATCGAACATTTTTAAACTGATGGATTTTCATTTCTTTTTAAATTTCATAAAAATTACCTATACAAAACCCTTTAAAAATCATTTGTTTGGTGTCCTCTTATGACACCTACTTTTTGGTACATATAGATAAAATATAATGTATCATTTTAAAATATACTTAATAATATTATGAAACTAATAAAATTATATAAATAATAAAAAAAAAAAAAATTAGTTTATATTAAAATAGACCTATTTTCGTCAGCACGGTTATATTATATAACCATGGTTCATTATTATTCATTACCGTTTTTGCGTTACCTATATACTTACACCAAATATATATATTTTTTTTTTACTTTTATTGTACTTACCTACATGTGTCATTATTATGATTAAAATTATTTTGATTAAAGGGGACGACGTCCCCTCTCACTTTAACCACGCTGTATACACCCCAAAGAGCGGATACCGTAGCGATTCGAAAATATTACGACGATAGTTTATTTATAACGTACTACTATCGTGTTTCAGTTTGTGCAAGGAGGACGCCGAAGAACGTCGGAAAATCGTGGAAGGTGCGGACGCATTATTAAATTTAGCCGGTATAACCACCACCCGCCGTTTGCGCAAACGTTCTTCGAGCGCCGAATGCATTGATGCAAAACGAGAGTGCACGGACACCCTCAGGCAGATGTATCTGAAGAGGCAGACGGACAACAACAACGAACCTTCCTCGGTCATAATCGAACATCATAAAGACAAATTTAGATAAAACATACTATATATTATGTATAATATTATATATTATATATAGCCTACTCCATTAGCATTTTGTTGACTAGTTTATATGTAACACAGATTAAATAGTTTATTTACTTTATTTATACTTACAAAAAAAAAAAAAAAAAAAATAATAAATAAGTAAAACAAGAAACCCCGTCTCACAAAAATAAAAGATAATATTATAATATGCTTTTAATCGAGCGGGTTAGTTAAAAAAAAAAAAAATGAAAATTTATAAGGTATTTTTGAAACGGTGATAGATTTTTTTTCTCGAGTACTATATGTGTCGATCGTTAATTGAACGTATTTGTCTTCTTGCTCTTAGGAAGCACTGTGATAGTATTTTTTTTTAAAAAAATTAAATTTTTAATTGTTTTTTTTTTTTTTTTTTTGGTATGCCCAAACGATGAAAAATACCAAGCTGTTCACTATACTTGTTAATATCTTCCTTTTTTTTTTGTTGTTAAGTTTATTCTTATGATAAATATATAACTGCATATTATATATTTATATTACATATATTTTTTCTTTTTAATTTCCACATCTTTTGGCCATTTAGTAACATATAATAATAATTAAATACATTCATTTTAACATGCTTGTATGAAGTATTAGTGTTCAGAGACAATCAACAATAATTTCCATTTATTTTATCAAACTTTCAAAACAAACGTTATTATTATTATTTGTTTTTTTAATGAAACTAGAGAAACTCTAATACTGATTGTTATTAATAAATTGAAAATTTATTAACATGATAGTCTTTTTATGTTATTTTTTATGCCTAACAAATCATAAACTTTATTATACTGCATTGATAAAGTGTGTTATAATTTTCAAAAGACATAGTAATGTAAAACAACACTTATTTTTATGAAAATGTAAAGTTTTACTGTTTTTTATTTATTCATTATTGTTTTGAATTCTATTTTTTGTTTTATTTTAATTAAATCTTATACAACAATTTTTAATAAATATACTCTAAAATTACAAAAATATGTAGCTACGTAAAGCTATAAAAACAGAAAGAACAACTTATTTACCTACATAAAGACAATAGTATTTTTAGTGATTAAAGAATTTAGTCAATTATAATTCTTAAAATGTGCTAATTTTTATTTAAAAAATAATAACAATAATAAAGCAATAAAAACAACTTATTATTATGAAAATATCGTTTTTATTTATTTATATATTTGTAAGTGTTATCCTTTATTTGGTTAGTAGTGATGCATGACTAAAGATGTTATAAACAAATACTACCACTCGAGTTTTTAGAATTTGTATTTGAATTGTGCATAAGTATCAAAAAATAATTTCCGACACATAAACTTAGCTTTCAATTTTGAACAAAGTAAAAATATACCTGAAAACAAAAGAAATAGTTGTTATTTTTCTGATAATTTAAAAATTAATACATTTTTCTGATAATACCAGATAATTTCCTATGAATACTATAGACTTCTTCAGGTGGTGGTGCTAGTCGTTGATGAAGAATCACTGGTAATAATGATTGAATACGTTTGGTAGAATCTTGAGAGCCAAAATCATAGTCTCCTTCTTTCTGAAATACTTCGCCCATGATCATTACCATGTCAACATGAGCTTCTTCCATTGTCTTTGATTCATATCCTGTTAAAAAACCCATTTGTTGGGATAAATTTAGAACTAGTGTTCTATCATTATCAGCTGCCGCTTTAATGATTCTTAAATAATCGCTAAGAAATTTCTGATCAAACGATCGAGTTGCTCCAAAATCCAATAAAATCAACTAAAATAATAAAAAATTAATCAATAATCATTAATCAGTTTATATAATGTACATACATGAAAAATGAAAAAAATCTAATTTTAATTTAAAAATAAATAAATATCTTGATAAAATATGCATTGTTTCATAACCCTTTTTATTGGGAAATTTACTTATTTTTAACTTAATTTTTTAGAGAGTTTACATCTATTTACAATATGATGTGATAATACGTATTACTATTGCCATAAAAAAAAATTTTAATTTAAAAGTATATACTATATAGTATATACCTACCTACCTATAATCTTTAAATATTCGTTTTCAAATAATGATTATTAAAATTATATTATCAAATTAGAATTTTAAAATATATTATTCTTGAAAAACATAATTTAAAACTATTAATTTATAATATATAAACATAAAAAAAAAAATTTAAGGACCATGGAAGAAAAAAATAACTAAATCTTGGAAAAAAAATAAAACTTAATTAAAGAAAAACAGTGGTTGAAAATAAACTTCGTTAGTGTTATGGATGTTTGAAGTTGACATGCGACTGTCATAGAATCTATTCTCGTAATAGCTTATATAATAAATGTAAATATTATGCCATAATTTTATTCTCCATTTTTGTAAGTGTAATATTCAATTTATTGATTTAAGCCTAAGAACCATTTTTGAAGTGCATAATTTTCTAACTAATTTTATATAACAATGTAACTAATTTTATTAAAATGCTTCATTTAAATCAATGAATAACAACAAAATTTCAAATGTATATATAATTTAGGACTATAAATATACATACCTAGTTCTTATCTTGTTGTTTAAAAACACTTTTAAATTTTTATTTTTAGCATTTCTTATTAAGATTTAGGTTACTTATAATATAATTAAATATAGGTATCTTTTATAATATCAAATTACATAGAAAATTATGAACTTTAAAAATATCTCTTAGGTCCAAATCAATAAATTGAATATTATGCTCATAATAATAGGTAAATAAATTGTTGGTGTAATATTTATGTGTATAATTTATGAAAGCCGTTGCAAAAAGTTTTATGACATCACATGTTATCTTCAAAATGACATGGTCCTTGGGTAAAAATGCCTGTAGTTCTCTAACAAAAATTTGTAGAAAAGTTTAATTTTAACCACTATTTTTATTTTTATCATTGTCATTTGTTTTAAATATAAAAAAAAATTTTTTTTTTCATTTCAGTCCTTTATGATTATTATAAGAATGATGAAATATACTATAAATTATACAAAGTGAATATTTTAACATGCTCACTTCATTCACATTATATTTTGAATTTTTAAATTAATAATTATTTATTTTGAATTTAATTTGTAGTAATAATAATAATACAATTTTATGAAAAAATCAAACTTTTTATCTTATAGAATATATTAAAATGAAAAAAATTACTTGTTTAGTTTCTTCATTATAAAAAAAATTGGCCCAATTTGGATCAGTTTGCATATACGAAAATTCAAAAAGCTCTTTAAGACATAATTGTAACACTAAGAAACACAAATTGTTACGAGTGGCTTGATCCATACCATCACATTTGTCCAATGGTACTCCTTCAATTAATTCTGATGTAAATATCCGTTTAGTGCTGAGTTCGTCTAAAACAAAACAATTTCATTTAATAATTCCGTCAAAAACAGTCAAATGTAATATACTTAATATAAAAACAGTCAAACGTAACATACTTAATACATAAATCAATCATATTCTTATTATTATAATTTAAATACCCATTTGCCATTGTAATCATAGGTAGATAATAATATGTTATAAAACTTACCAATGACTTTTGGTACATAATAATCATTATATGGTTCCAATAATTCTCTAAATTTCCTTGTACATTCTGCTTCCCGAATGTAATCTACTTCATTGGACAATTCTTTATTGGCAACTTTAACTATGTTATCAATAAACATGCCTTCTGGAAACATATTCCACACTTTCATCACGCCAACCAAATTGTCAATATCACTCTTTATGCTGTCGGCAATACCAGGATATTGAACTTTGACTGCAACTCTAACTCCATCTTTAATTGTAGCTTCATGCACTTGTCCAATAGAAGCAGCTGCAAAAGGCTTCAAGTTAAATGTTTCAAATCGGTTTTTCCAATTGGTACCCAATTCTGAAGCCAATACTTTCTAAATTAAAATAATAAACAAGTTAGATGTACATTTCATAACTGTGGCCATTTAATCATTAGACCATTAAAAAAAATGTAAATTATTCAAACATAAGTATCGACAACATTCTTCTCATTATATCTTTAGATTTAACAAAACTCTTTCCATATATATAGACAAATATCGGATACAGGGCATGTGAATCATAGGCACGACTGAAGTGAAACATATCTTGAGACAACACATCAAGTGCATAGTGATTTCACACAATTGACACATCCACTCCAAAGTGTACATAAAATAATGTATATCCAAAGAGTCCAAATGGCAACAGCAAGATGTCCTAGACTAGATGTTTGTAGATGTTATGTAATCCGATACATTTACCATTAAGAGCAAAATACTAAAAATATTAGTATTTGGAGGCTCAGACTTTGCCCTTGTACTTTAAAGTAGGTACCTACTTTACCTAACCTAAACTTAACCTTTCACTAAAAAAAACTATTAGTTGGTGTCCTATTCAAGCTTTTAAACAACTAACTTTTTATCATGACATATATGTTAAGAAACAGTGTCCCAGACTAATATTAATACAAGGTACATCCAGAATGTAAGTTCTGTTTTCTATTTTTGTCAAATTAGTGCTATTATAGTAATTAACAATTATTTCGTTGACTCGTTGGGAAGATTATAAAACCATTTCAAAACTAGTACGGTTAGAAGATGGGTGCGACTTTTTCAATAAAGACTGCACAAATGTTCATGAAGAACAAACTTGGCGACTCTCTTAGATAAATGATGATTTGATGCATGAATGTTTGTGCGGTCTTTATTTAAAAGTCACACTAATCTTCTAACCATTGAATCACTCATCTAATTTTTTCTATGAACTTCACAAATTTAATGATGGATATCCGCTGGTTTGATATTCCTAACATTCAGAAAACATATCATAGATCGTAACTCACATGTTATGGGCTTTAAAATTTGTTTTGTCCATTTTAAACACTCACTATGGGATGTACGCAATACCAACTAGTTTCAAAATGGTTTTGAAATAAATCAATGACATAATCACTAGTAACCATAATATTATGATGATAGCAATGACGCAATAAAAATAAAAAACAAAACTTAACGGATGTACCTCATAGTGATTCAAAACTAAAAATATATATAAATTACTTCTAACTGCCAAGTAGGCATAAAATCTGCTGATTGGCGCACTCTTTCAAAAGCTTTTTGTAGTTGTGGACTTAATAAATTGTTATCCTGTATACTTAGAATTTGACCAATTTTTAGAGCAGCACCTAAAAAAAAATCATGCATTTATAACTTATAATTAAATAATATTAAAATATTAACAAACCTCTGACTTCGCATAATGTATTTGCAATGCGTTCAGCATTATCCGGAGATATAAATGCACTTTCCATATACCCACCTCCATCTGTTTTTGTGGAATTGCTTACGCCTAGCGATCGTTTTGTCATTTCTGTAACAGCTCCAATACCTAATCCAGCAGCAAGCCCACCAAATGACAACATACGTCCAATGTGAGAAGAAGGTACAGTCTTTTGTTTAGCAGATCCACCCAGCTAAAAATAAATTCCAAAGTTTTATTTTATATTTTTATATGAGGCCAATAAATTAATTTACTAATAAAAAATGACCTGTTGTTTGGGCTTTGAATTTTTATTAACAGTAGGTTTACGTTTTTCTTTGACTTGTGTTGAACTATTTTCATTACTACTGAAACTCATTTTTTGTCTAAGAATATTAATTTTAGGTGGTTCAATAACTAAATCTCTAGTGCTATTTCCATAAAAATATTGTTTTTTTAATACATCACTAGGAACTTTAAATGGTCCGTTTAATGTTTGACCTTCATTGGAAAATTGATTTTCAGGCATAGTGTCTACTAAATTATTAGTATGTATAGGTTCTTCAAATTGGTTATTTTGACGGACTATAAACAAAATTAGTATTATATTACGATTTAGACAAACATTAATGATAATTTAAAATATAACAACTTACGTGTCATTATAATAACATTTCGCATACCCTCAAAAACCATAGCTGATCTCTCCGAGACTTCTTTCGCAATGTTTTCTGGCTATAAATAACAGTTTAAAATAAACTATAAACAATTTTTAAAACCTAAATATCATAAATAATAACGAAATTAATAATTATTTGATTAGAAACACAATAATATTAAAATCCTTTTGTTTTGATGTTAAAAATATAGAAAATCAATTTATTATACTAACAAAATTATTCAATCTAAATTAACTACATTAAATTTTTTAAAAAAAAACCAGTAAAAGAAGACAAATAATTAGTGAGTTTTTCTCTTAAAATATTTACATATTGAATGAAACAATAATAATATATAATACATTTTGGCCCAAAAGAGAAGACACCAGTTTTCACATCACATCATGTATTTCCCTGAACATGCTCGACCACTACTAACATGTATACATCAAATAATAATGAAAGCAGAAACCAAAAATTTTATTACACAGTCTCGAATGATAAACATCATAGCTGGTACACCATTGTGTCATTGTGTGATAAGTTATGATTATTATCTGCATAATAATAAATTATAAGTAGTGTCATAATGGTTTTTGATAAATCTTTCGTTGATAACAACAGATAGTGTAAACACCCTGTATAACAATTCGGTGGATGGCGGCTGCATGCATCCTATAGCACTGCATGCGGCGATAATGCATAACCTTGAACATTGTTGATATCGTGTTGAGTGGTGTTGCATCGGGTATACGCGCTACCTGAGAAAAATGGTCGGCCGCTCAATGTCTTCTCTTTTGGGACGTAGTATAGGTACTTTATGCTTAATAGCAGATAAAATTATTTAAAATCAGAATAGTATAATTTAAGAATATTTAGTAACTAAATTGCATAAATTATAAAATTGTTGGTACTCGTCTAATATGCTACCTATCAAGAAAACTGTACGTGTGTAGTATGCTACTTACCATAAAATGGCCATCTACCAAAAACTGTTATATGTTAAGTACATTTTTTGGTCATTGAAACTGGTATTTGATACACCTAGTACCAAACTAATTCTACAATTTCTGTTAATGCTAAACTACTATTAGTTTTACCATTTTTATTGTAATATGCAAAAAAAGGATTTTTACTTAATGAATGGTGAGTTTGGTAACCTTTTTTTCGACGTTGTAAATAAATAGTTTTTAATAAATTACCATTCGAGTCCCTTTTACGATTATTTTTTTGATATTCTTTCAATGTGTCCCCACATACAACAGCATCTTTTAATTTAGGACAACTAAGAAGTTCTGGCAGTAAGTTTCTCTCTTGAAGATAATTAACACATGTGTTTCTTCGTTAGATATTACACGCCCGTTATATATAATGTATATAAAAAAAATAATAATAAAATAATAAAACTTACAACATAAAAACACATATGTTGACACAACACAGACTAAAATAATATACATAAAAGTAAGTTTTCGTTGGTGGACATTTACTAGTTATCATAATGGCTATTATAGTATTGAATGACCGTTATCGTAATGACTCAAGTCACAGGTACTTTCCCATAATAAAATGAAATAAAAATATAACATACCTATATAAGAATACGACTTTATTTGAAAATATCATGTTTTTCGGTAGCATACTACACCAATGAAGTTATGGTAGGTAGCATATTAGACGAGTACCCAATTTTCGCTTACATTACTTTTTAAATTAATATTTACCAATCTTTGTAAACATGAAAAAAAAAAAGAAAATAGGTTCACGTATCATTAATTTGATCACCTGGTCAAAAAGTTGTTTCCAGAAAAAATTATACTTTATTACTTTATTTAATACTTTAAACATAAAGTATAAATCTAGTTTATGCCCTCTTCAAGTTTTTTACTTTTTTTATTCAATTTGATGTATTTAAATTGCTGAAACCATAGTGCAATTAGAATTTGTCAGTCAGACTTTTCAAATTTCATGAATTTACCGTTTATTGTGTTCAGAACTCTGACATTATTGAAAATGTATTCTCCCACCCCACTTACTCATTTGGCAGCTTTGTTATGACCATCAATACTACAATATTAAATTAAATAAGTACTCTGATAATTGACTACTTCAATATTGAGGTTTATTACCACAAACCATTAGATATAAATGGATAATGACCATTATTACCATAATAATTTTGTGTTATTCTATTACATGTATTATAAATTTATAAATTTATCATTTTCATTATAAAAACGTGCATATTATATTATACTCATAGATATTAAAAAAATATTTAATATCTATTATTATATTTGCCATGTTACTTACATAATGTGGTGTTTCACAACAAAACGAGGGATATTTTCTGTAATAATAAAATGTAAAAATTATACCTACTGTTCAGGTGAGCGAAATAAAACTTTACTTTTGTTTTATTGCTCCCCCCCCCCCAGATTATTCACTATTTCAACATTGTATGCACAAAAAAGTAGATTTATTCCTACATTACAAATAAATAACAAATTATAACATTTAGATCTTGGACTGCATTTAAATAATTATAATATTACATAAACAGTAATATTATTACAGTATCTACTTTTATAAAATATAATGATGAAAATCTGCTTTTGTAGCTATTTCAACAAACTTCAAATTACCTACAAGTCACAATATAGAAATGTTAAACAAAAAATGGAAAAAAACATTGCATGGCTTAAACTTGAAAACCATGCATGTTTGGGTTATGGACAGTTTAAATCTAAAATATTCTTGTATTGTTATGAAACACTGCATCATGTACATAACTTACTTTTTTATATCAAAAGTATAATGTCTGTGATATCAACATGTAATCGCTGCACCTATAATAAATGGTAAATGCAAGAACTCCAATAGCCTGTAACTTTGAAACTAAAACCGATTCATTATGAATATGCCATCGTTTCCAGTAACTTAAAAATATATTAGATCCAAAAGATACTTAAAGTCGAAAACTTTAAGCGGGCTTAACTTGATTTGTTCCAAAAATAATAATAAACACCACTGTAAAACCAAGAGATATTAATCTAATTATATTGTACAACTGTATATAATACACGATCTCAATAAATTAGTGGTTAAAGTGGTCAACATAATATAATCTCCATTTATTGAAAAGTTCAACAAGGTTTTTTATCGTATTACTTTCAATTTAGCTGCTCCCAGACCGTCAGCAAACTGAATTGTAGTGTCTTTAAATGCAGTGACTAAACTGCAGTTTTTCATGTTCCTCTTGCAATTTTGTTCATTGGCCTTCATTATTTCCTCCAACACCATTTGCACGCCTCTCAGCACCCTCGTCGCATCCGTACCCCGTGAAGCAGACATGGTGTATAGATTTAATTATTGCTAAAAACAAAACAAAAAACGGATAATATATCAAATGACAGTACAATATATTTTAGATATTTACTGTACTTGGTCCGTAGTCCTTCAGTTTTTTTATCGATCAAATTACCATTTCTCAAATAATATTAGACATTTAATTGCTGAGGTAAAAGGTGAATATTGTGAAAAAAAGTATAATTATAATAATAATAATAAATCTGTGATCTTACGTAACAACCATAGCACAGCAGTTAATAGCACAACAGACCGACCCAATGTGATATCACGGAAAAATGTTTTGATACGAGAGTTGAACTGATAAAGAGTCATTATCAGTTATCACAGATTATATTATAATCCGTGCTATTATATACGCGTGTTACATTCTTTGCTATACTCTGTGGTGCTACGGTGAATTTGGTCTTATGATTAAATGTATAATAAAACAATAATTATTCTTTAGCGCTCATGGGCCCGAGTACTAACCTATTTTATAAACTATGATTCATTATGGCAACACCGAATAATCGGCCATGGTTCTGATTAATAACAAAGATAGGTAGGTACGTTTTCATAACTTCAATGTAAAAACTAAAAAGTTACATACATTTATGGATAACGTTCCAAGTCCAGACTATCATTAATATTATTAGATACATAATAGTAAAACGTATAAAACCATTAGCGTAGGTATGTTAATAATTAACATGTTAATTGTTTTGCAATAACAATGTTTACATATTATACAAATAGTGTTGGGCAATTTACTTTTAAAAAGTAACTAAATTACGTTACTATAGTTACAAAATTAAAAGGTAACTACATTACTTTTTCGTTACCTACTTAAATACAAAAGTAATAGGATTACCTACATTACTTTTTCAACTCAAAAGTAACTATACGTCATGTTACAATGACTTATTAAATATTTAAAAATGAAGATAATGAAATAAAATGTCAAAAATATCTTAACTTTTTGCTGATAATCGTCAGTCGAATATTATGAAAATCAATATTTACTTTTATACTTACCTACTCCTACCTTTTATAAAATCATACGATAGTTCAAATATCTACTTTTCGCAGGTATCGGTATGACGGGCCATCGTCAATTTTAGACATATTTGTTAGAATATAGAGTTTATTTTTTATATATAAAAATGTAAAGTGTTGTTTTAAAAAGTTACTAACAAATAATTAACGCGTGGGTAGTTCCTCAATAACGTAAAACTACGTTACTATAAAAATTAAATAAAGAAGTAGGTAACCATAACGTAACTGGAAAAAGTAACTACGTTACAATAACGAATAACGTCCGCTACGTTACTACCCAACACCGTATATAAACAGGAGCAGATCTAGAAATAATTTATGGTGGGGGGGGGGCGTATACCCTTGAGTGATTTTGTAGATACCTATTTGTCTAAAATTATAAATTATTTTTATTTTTTTGGAATTCAGAGGGAGCGCGCGACCCTTTTCCCTCCTATATCCATACAAATTACATACCTACAAATATGTTTATAAAATTTTTTTTTTTAAAACAGTTATTGATCTTTTTTACATTAACACTGATTGCCACCAAATGACACCTGCATAAACTAATGCTCCCCTCTCCTCCTGGACTGGTGTATGAACAAAATAACCCACATAAATAACAAATAAAAAAAAAAGCCGGTCAGTAGGGGGTGGAAGCACTTCGCTCGTCGGGTGTCAGTATGGGTGGATGCACTTCGCTACTGAGCAGGATACTCTTGGTGGATGTATTGCATTTGAAAGCAATGATAAATCAT